>CAIGRN010062183.1:0-10730 GCA_903798345.1 Fraxinus anomala
TTATGACACAATCATATATCACTACATCATGTGTACATAAATTATTATATAAACTTATTATGCATATATAGCACAATCGTAAAAAATAAGAAAAAAAATTGGATTTGCTTATAATATTATTTCATTAAAGAATATATGGTTGAAAATAAGATAGAGAAAAATGTATTTTAGAAATAATCGGTATCAAACAAGGGCTAAGTCCTTGTATGAGTCTCATTATTAAAAAAATTATTTTTTTTCTTATATTCATTTTTAATTACACATTCTTTCAATAAAATAATTTTATATATATCCAAAAAAATTTCCTACTTTTTTAATCACGTAATCTCCAAAAATCATTTTTCCAAAATCTATTAACCCAAAAAAATGGGGCTCAAATAGACCCTAATACTACTCTTCCTGAAATGCAGGTGTTCGGACAAAGCTGTAATTATAGTACCTTCAAAATATAGATGGAGACTTTGCATAGTGACAGAAGTCGAAGAGACTAAAACTATAATTCGTATGGTTCCAGTGTGGTTGACTTTCATCTTCCGCGGTGTTGTATCATAATTTGGACTTGCTTTATCGAACAATTAGATCACCTGAATCCCAAAGTCGGATGAATGGAGTTTCCTTCCATAATTCTTTTGTGAACCATATGCAATGAATTCTATGTAAAATTCACTAATTCCTTAGGCGAATCCGGATTAAGAAAGTTTGTCCCAGCATATTACAGAATAATACAGGATGCATAATTCCCGTATATGATTAGCATAAATCAAGAAAGTATTTACCTATATATAGTTTGCTTCCATTAGTTGTTCCACTTACCATGTATAGCTCTAATGTTTACATATAAATGTATATACAATTAGCTGTAAACGAGTTAATGAAATATATGAGAATTACCTTCTTCCCTATTCTCAATATTCCTCCATAATAGATTTTAACATCGTATCAGAGCAATCCAATTCCTGCGGCCTCCTCTGAATTCACCAAGTTCTGTAAACATTGAGCCAGACCACCACAATGTCTGATTTCACATCATCCACCCCTTCACAATTGATCAATGATCTCACATCCCCGTATTTCTTAACCCCTGCAGACAATCCTGGTGATGTGCTTGTTCCTGACCTTTTTACCGGAGAGAACTACGATGCCTGGAAATGCTCAATGCGTATGGCCCTCAATGCCAAAAACAAACTCGTTTTTGTTGATGGTACTCTAAAGAAACCATCTGACACCCAACTTGCCAACCTTTGGGATCGTTGCAGTGATATGATCCTTTCTTGGCTCCTAAATTCTATCTACCGGCAACTTCGACAGAGCCTGATTTATTGTAACAAACCGTCTAATGTTTGGGCTGATTTGGACAATCGATTTTCCCAAAGTAATCACCCTCGTCTCTATCGTCTCCAACGTAATTTGGCTAACCTCAAACAGAATGCCATGTCCATTACAACATATTACAACGCAATTAAAGGATTATGGGATGAAATCGATGCTCTAACTGATCCAAATCCCTGCACATGTGATGCTCGCAAAAGGGTCGAAGACACAACCAACACCGAACGACTTTTTCAACTCCTCATGGGCCTCAATGATTCATTCTCCAACATTCGAAGCCAGATTCTTGCCATGGACCCATTACCCACACTTTCCAGAGCATATTCTACCATTCATCAAGAAGAAACTCAACGTCTCCTGCAAGTTCCGTTATTGCCCAACCTTGAAAATTTCGCCACGCCTGTCGTGCGATTTTCTTCTCCAGTCAGCCATGGATTTCGTGCTCGTTCCGTTAAAAAATGCACAAAGTGTGGGAGGGATGGCCACCAAGAATCTTCCTGCTTCGAAATTATTGGCTACCCAGCCCACTGGAATACCAACAAACCCAAACAAAACCCACGCACACCACATGACATAGTTCGTAATCGACCCCCCACAGCAAATATGGTGTCTACAACTTCAATTCCTCCCTTCTCGAGTGCGATCCCTGGCCTCTCTGATGAGCACTACAGGAAATTGATGGAACTCCTGCAACCCAGGGTCAATGCGATCTCTGCCTTCTCCGGTATCGCTTCCTCCATTGCCCACATTCTTTGGATAATTGATACAGGGGCTTCAGCCCATATAGCTTCCATTTCTCATTTATCCAAAGCCCATAATGTTTCGGCTCATTCTCAATTTCTCACTTTGCCTACAGGTTCTATGGCCCAAGTTACACATATGGGCCACATTCAAATTTCTTCTCAATTATGTCTTTCTAATGTCCTTTTTGTTCCCAATTTTAATTATAATTTAATTTCAGTTAGTCAACTCGCTAAAACGTCTAATTGTTTTGTCATTTTTTCTTCTTCTATTTGTTTAATTCAGGACCAACACACGAGAAAGCTGATTGGGATGGGTGAAGAACGTGGAGGCCTTTATCATCTTCAACATTTTATTCCAAGTGTACTTCAAATCACGAACAGTCCTACCCCAGCTCCCGACCTATGGCATCTTCGTTTAGGTCATCATTCACATTCTTCCATTCCGAAATCTTTATGTAGTTCCAATAATATTAAAAAATGTGATAGTTGTATTCGAGGCAAACACACCCACCTCCCTTTCAGATTGGTTGAGAATAAAAGTAATTTCATTTTTAACCGCATTTTTTGCGATATTTGGGGCGGATATTCCATACCATCCATGACTAATGCACATTACTTTCTTACAATTGTTGATGATTTCTCACGTGTTACTTGGGTTTACCTCATGCGTTTTAAATCTGATGCATTTACTTGTCTTACCACATTTATTAAGATGGTCCACACACAATTTAACTGTCTTGTTAAACATGTTCGTTCTGATAATGGTCAAGAGTTTCTTTCTCATCGCATGCAACATTTCTTTCTTGACCATGGCATCATTCATGAACGCACTTGTGTTGAAACACCCCAGCAAAATGGTGTGGCTGAATGAAAACATCGGGACCTATTAAATATAGCTAGGTATCTTCGCTTTCATACCCATTTACCTATTTCCTTCTGGGGTGAATGCATACTCACTGCTACGTACTTAATTAATCGCTTACCAACCCCTTCTCTCCACAATAAAACTCCATATGAGCTACTTTTCGACAAATCACCCACCTATGATCATCTTCGTGTATTTGACTGCCTCTATTATGCACACACTTTAAATGTTCATCGAGATAAGTTTTCTCCCCGTAGTACCTCATGCATATTCCTAGGCTACTCTCAAACTCCTTATACCTATCGTGTCTATGACTTACAAAGCAAGAAGATATTCCCATCTCGTGACGTGCGCTTTGTGGAATCTGTCTTTCCCTTTGCTAACATCATGAACTACCGTAATCCCACATCATCATCCAACATGGCTAATAATCCACCAGTGTTAGACATACCACGCATCACTTCTCCCCCGTCCCATGATCCCAATAACGCTTCTACCTCATCTTCCTCGCTATCATCCCCACCAACTATTGGACAACGCGATCCTTCACAACCAGATGATGATGGTTCTACCACTAACCCAGATACCGCCACCTCATCAGCCTCGTCCCCATCCTCATTCCAACCATCTAGACCTCGCCGCCCTATCACTCGCCCTGCATAACTTCAGGATTATATTTATTCAGATCTGCCGTTGGAGGTCCCATGTTCATCATCTCATTCCCAACCTTTCTCAGGTACGGTTCATTCTTTACCTAATTTTCTCTCTTATCGCCTATTTAGACCAAAATATTTTGCTTTTCTCTCTTCTTTCTCCAAGAATATTTAGGACCCCACTCTTTTTTCTCAAGCTGTCCTTCAGGCTCACTGGAGAAGGGCCATGGCTTATGAAATTCAAGCCTTGGAGGCTAATCATACATGGACTCTTGAACATCTCCCTCCTGGAAAGAAGGCAATTGGTTGCAAATGGGTCTACAAAACAAAATTGCATGCAAATGGTTCTATTGAACGCTATAAAGCTCGTCTGGTTGCCAAGGGTTTCACTCAGGTAGAAGGTCTTGATTACAATGATACATTTGCCCCTGTGGCTAAACTTGTTACTGTTCGTTGTCTTCTTGCCATAGCTGTGGCCAAACATTGGATTATCCAACAGTTAGATGTTCACAATGCCTTCCTTCATGGTGATCTTGATGAGGAAGTATACATGAAACCCCCACCTGGATATTATCGTGAGGGGGAGACGCGTGTATGCCGTCTCCATAAATCTCTATATGGTCTCAAACAAGCCTCTCGCCAGTGGTACTCGAAGTTATCTCATACCCTCATCCTTGCAAGTTTTCGTCAATCAGCGGCAGACCATAGTCTCTTAACCAAAACCCAGGGTACAATATTTACTGCTATCCTTATCTATGTTGATGATATTTTAGTTGCTGGAAATGATCTATCTACCATTAATCACATCAAATGACACATTACACAGAGTTTCAACATCAAGGACCTTGGTGATCTTAAATATTTTTTAGGGATTGAGGTTGCTCGCTCTCTCGCTGGCATCTTTATAAATCAGAGGAAGTATACTTTGGACATTCTTTCTGCCTCTGATCAACTTGGTTCTCGCCCTGCCTATTTTACTATGGAACAACACTGCAAACTCAACAACTCAGATGGTGACCTTATTGACAATCCTAGCTCCTCTCGGCGATTAATTGGTCGTCTAATCTATTTGACCATTTCCAACCCAGATATTACCTTTGCTGTCAATATTCTCAGTCAGTTCATGCATGCTCCTCGTACACCTCATCTTCATGCTGCTCTTCGATTGCTCCGTTATTTGAAGACCACTCCTGGTTATGGTCTCTTCTTCTCATCCACTTGCAATTTTCAAATCTCTGCTTTTTGTGACTCTGATTGGGCTAGTTGTCATCTCACACGCCGCTCTACAACTGATTTCTTCATCAAATTAGGTGACAGTCCCATCTCTTGGAGCACAAAGAAACAAACTACCGTCTCTCGCTCTTCTGCTGAAGCTGAGTATCGTGCGATGGCTACCACCACTTGTGAACTTGTTTGGCTTCGCCTACTTCTGCAAGAACTCACTGTGCCCCATCCTTAACCTATGCTCCTTCCCTGTGACAATCAGGCTGCCATCCACATTGTCCGCAATCCAGTTTTTCATGAACGAACTAAACACATTGAATTAGATTGCCACCTAGTCCGTGAGAAGATTAAGTCTGGACTTCTTACCCCCTCATATGTCTCAACCTCTCAACAGTACGCTGATATCCTTACTAAACCTTTGGGACGTGATCTGTTTGTTCTTCTTCGTTCCAAGTTGGGAATTACGGACCTCTATACTCCAACTTGAGGGGAAGTATTACAGAATATTACAGGATGCAGAATTCCCGTATATGATTAGCATAAATCAAGAAAGTATTTACCCATATATAGTTTGCTTCCATTAGTTGTTCCACTTACCATATATAGCTCTAAGGTTTACATATAAATGTATATACAATTTGCTTTAAACGAGTTAATGAAATATATGAGAATTGCCTTCTTCCCTATTCTCAATATTCCTCCATATTAGATTTTAGCACAGCAATTGGGATCATGTTATCAATGATATGTGCAGTACTATGTTGCATTATTGCTGCGAAAGTTGAAAACCAAAAGCTCAATGTGGTTCAGAAGCATGGTTTACTAGACAAGCCCGATGAAACGGTCCCCATGACTGCAGCACTTGATGGAATTTTCAATTGTAGTGCAGTGAGTTTCTTCAAAGATTAATCTCCGGTCTCCATGGAAAAGTACATTCCCTTCTTCATAAGTTGTGTCTATGGTGTTGGAATTTTGAGTAGTGTATTTTACGTATACATTGTAGGAAAAATCAGTCAAATGATAGGAAAAAAGAATTGGTTTCAACACAACCTAAATAGAAGTCGACTCGACAAGTATTATTGGACACTAGCTTGGTTGAGTGCCGTTAATCTTGTGATTTTTATGGTGGTGGCATATTTCTATCGCTACAACGAATCAAATTTGCAAAAACTAAAAGCTGATGAGTTTGTTGAAGTTGATGAGCCTTTTGATGATGATAGTAAATGTTGTTGCTGATGTGGGTGGAGAATTGGGAGGAAATATTTTCACAAATTAAGAATATCAAGAATGTATTTACGTTTGTAACTTCCAAGGAATAATGTCAAATAAAATCTTGAATAGTATAATTATTTTCTCCCTTTCATCCTTCTTCCTAGCTATATCACGAGACAAGAACACCCTTGATCGAACCTTCAACCCCAACCCCAACCTCATCTACAAATGCCTAAAATCCAGTCGTCTCCATCAGCTATCAAATAACCAAATCTCAACTCATCCCCTTCTACTTCTCTTTTCATCTTATATAAGTATTTAATATACTTTGCAGAATGCCAAGAAATTTTTGACTTATCTCAAGTAGTGTAACATTTATTGTGCTTAGGATTCCATCTTAAAATGTCATTCTTGTTAACAAGAGTAACACAGGTCCTTATATATTGGTTAACGTTTTTTTAATTTGAACCGATGTCGAATTTGTTCCTAATCACAAGTTCCTATATATTGATCAACTCATCAACTTCGACTTCTCTTCTCATCTTTTAGTAATTAATTGACTATGCGGAATGCCAAGAAATTCTTGACTTATCTCAAGTAGGGTAATATATATTGTGTTTAGGATTCCATTTTAATAGGTCAATCTTATTAACAAGAGTCCTTTTATTTTATTTAACATTTTTACTTTGAACCGATGTCGAATTTATTTCGAACAATAAACCGCAACATGTACTGTGGCAAAATTTTATAATGTGCCCTTTTGTTCCTCCAATTTCTCGATTCCGTCAGGAAAGCCAAAAGAAAAATTGAAACAATCAAAACTCCTTGCCCAACAAACTAATATCTAAGGTTAAAAAGGAAAAACACTTGCGCAATTTTTCTTTTAATATATCCATTTGATGGATCTTACGTTTTTGGTAATTTTCTATGAGTGCTACTGTACTAGTTCAATACGATAAAATTTCACTACTTGTCCAAAAAAAAAAAAAATTATCGATAAAATTACTGATAATAGTTGAGTAGCCATACAAAGTTTTACTAAGTCCTTTGAGATATTTGGTATCATTTGGTTTAGTAGGAGAATCGATAGTTTACACCGTGATCATTATCGAATTAAAAATTAAGGCAAAAAACTATAATATATTAACTTATCATTTTAAGTTTAATTATTCTAAAAAAAATAAAAAATAAAAATTCCAGTCTTTCAGAAAGTAAAAAAAATATTTTGTCAATCAGGATGTGAGTATCAAACCCAACAAGAAGCAATTTAATTGGGGGAATCTAGTAAGCAAATATCTTTGGGCTCTATTGAGAATCTCTTGTTCATATCCACAAATATTGGATCAAAGTTTCGTCTAAATTTCTTATTGTCTGCCACAACCTCTACAGCTCTAATTAGGTGCCAAAGAGAGGGAAAAAAAAGTGGCCTTTGAAAGATGGAAAGATAAGATGAAAACCTTAAGGTATCCAATTGGTTACTAGCACACGACATTAATTTAAAAAAATAATTTTTAAGTAAATCACTTCAAGACGTTAAGAATTTGACATGTGAAATGAATATGAAAGTACAATTTTTGGAGGGACAAACGTGGCCCTTAACATAGGTGAAAACTCATAACATAATGTTTTTTAATCGATTTCAATTTCAACCTCAAACAAACAAAACATTCTACAACTTAAGGGAATGCATCGTTTGAATGACATTCTTGGGCAGTCTATCTTTCATTCCCAATATTTGTTGATTCAATAAGTAATGTACAAATAACTTCTTCAACACGGAAATTTTTTATGAATAAGATGCATTATCGACGAGTTAATCTTTATATAGATTTCAACATCGCTTATCCTGGCATTGTCTTCTAGTGAAAATGACTTCCCACCAAGGATTTGTCCATTGGTCACCTCTACTAGTGTGTTTCCAATGTGACTGTATTATAGAAGTGGAAAGGCATGGAATTGGTCTCCATTTGAGCCTACTATTTCACATGCACCATATGAAGTGATAACTTGTACTTTTTGAAGGCCATTTCAACCCATATTTTTTGGACATATAAAGATTCTATAATCCTATTTTCTTGAACTATTATAGGAATCATGTCCCACTCCCATCGAGTCCAACTTTAGTCCTTGAAAATCTTGAAAGTGAGTCCATACATTGTCAAGTCCCATTACAGGACATGTGACTGGTCTCCAACTTATAGTAGCTTATGAAATTATATACCAAAACATAATTGCAACANTTATATACCAAAACATAATTGCAACAAGAAGAGAAGACTGCACTATGGGCATCTTTGTTGTTACATATTATTAGATCAGAATAAATAATAGAGTAAAGAAGATTTGTCTTTTTTTTTTCTTTTCTGAAATTATTCAGTATTTCACGACTCATCCGTTTAAACAACTTATACAGGATTTAGGAAAAATATTAAAAGATAAGATTTTTCTTCTATTTTACTCTTCCCCGCCAACCCCGTCCCCCTTCTAAAAAGGAAAAACTAAGGGCATGTTCTCTTTACCATTTTCACACCGTTTTCTATTTTCGATTTTTCAAAATAGTGAAAATGTGTTTTCTTTCTTATTTTCGAAAACGCGTTTTTGAAAACAGGTTAAAAATTTACAAAGAAAACTCAAAACGACAAATTTGTCATTTTGAGTGTTTTCAGTTATAATCAAACCAAAATTTTCAAAACGTGTTTTGTGTGTTTTATATCAATTTTTCAAAATGTCAAAAAGAACTCATTTTCAACAATCTCAAAATGGACACTCAAAACACAAAACCCAAAATGAAATCAAAACACAAAACTGAAACACAAATAGAACAATCCCTAAAAGTTTTAGGATTTGTTGATCATGAAGTTGTCGTCTTAGAAAGGGAAGCACGTGACATGCACCATGTCTTTTATAAAGTGAAAATGGGCCATAATAAATGAGAAGGATATGGGCCCTTCACAGCTAAGCAAAAGAACTTTGGGCTAAGAGTGTTGTTTAGTCGTAGGGTTGGAAGCTCTGAATCCAAAATGGTCCTTTGTGGGTTATGATCATTAAATTTTATGGCCCCTACTCACTTACCTACTATAGATAACAGGCCTCCTTCACAAAGGCCACTTGTAGTTTGAATAAAGGATGTTGCAAAGGTAAAATTGTTTTATATAAAATGAGTGTATATCGATAAAAAATCAAAAATGTTGTGGGGGTGATCGGCACCCATGTCAATCCGTCGCTAACACAAATATCTAATTATTACATTATACGCATGTGCTAAAGATATTTTAATGCACATCGTCTCATGCAAAGATCTTTCTACCAAGTTACGCAAGAAAGTTCCCAAAGTATTTGTTGAATGAAAATACTTGATCACCAAGTATTCAGGGCTCAGTATACCATCTATATACCGAATCAAACATCACATTCTTCAAACCTAAACCATAAACCAATCCCCCAACCTAATTTCCAACAACATAATTTCTTACAAAAAAAAAAAAAACCTTGTGTTCCTCGTGGGATTCTCTTTTTAGGCGTGCAGTGAGGGGTGCCATTTCATTCAAATAATTTTACCCTAATGAATGAAACTTAAGTTCTCTATTTTTCTCCATTTGTGATGTACACTTGTCTCTCGAGTTCTTATTCATGAAAATGGCAATGAACATTATATTGCCACGCAAAAACCCAACACAATTCACATGCTACTTCATCCATGGAGCTAGGAATGTGACATGTATCTTCTAAACCCATCCTCTCATTATTAACTTTGCACTCACTCAAATGTTTTGACTATTTCAGTTGATTCACTATAATTGCATTATAAATTATAACATTCTCCGAGAAAGAAGAATAATCTAGTGTAACGTGAGTGATATCGACTAAAGTCTAGACTTTGATTAATTGTAAGATGATTTGGTTTGCCATATCAAGTGGACGTGGTGTCTTAATTAAGTCTACTTTCTTTCTTTTTGTATGAAGTATTTCATTATTCATATACTCAATCCCATCAGATCCTATCAGCGAAACATCAGTTTTTTGCCTATTTTTGAGGATATTGCTAGATAGATTAATTCCGTGGACAACGCTTCTTTTGAGATTTTTTTTCTCGTGATATTCGACTATTGATTGCATAATTAATTTAATCTTGACGTGCTCTATCATGAATAAGTCTTTTTTTGTATCATCCAAAAGGTAAGAAAGATAGAAGGTGGGTATCGAAAAGGGGATAACAAATGACATGAGCTACCTGATCGCAAAATCAACGAGACATATTCACGCTAAACTTGCAGTACATTTAAAAATGACTTCTTAAAACTAATTAACATGTACTTTTCTATATATTCTAATAAACTAGGTTTTAATTATAAAATTAGAACTACTAAAAGTTTATATAAATTTTGTCTTTAAATGTAAGCTTGTTCATATCTTGTGACCCACCAACTCAATTGAACACATTGAGAGGATAAACATATTGCTACTCTATCCTCCCAAGCAATTATAACGTAGTACTCGAGAGGATAATTCTTGATTGCTACTTTTGGGTATCGATTACAATTTTGGCATGCAATTTGGTGGCATAGATTGCTTCATCGCAGGGCAAGTTGAAACGTTGGTCCATTTGGTCCACCAAATTAAATGCAATACTTGCATAGTTCGAATATAAGAATATAATGCATAGACATAATTCTTCGATGCTCATAAATTCTGACCAACATGCAT
>CAIGRN010062185.1:0-11501 GCA_903798345.1 Fraxinus anomala
AAAAAAAAAAAAAAAACTCTCTAACCTTTTGTATCTTTACAAGTAAACGAGGGACTGAAAGTAGGCTACTAGAAAACAGGTAAAGTACAAATAACTGAATCGGAACGAGATGTCACGAACTTGGATTCGTATATGATACAGACACTGTATATATCCAATCAACAATGGCATACAAAGAAACTACTTTTCTATTGGCGAAAACCACTGAAATTCCTGGATTAATTCTTTCCTTAGGCGTGACTTCATCAAATGAAAAGCTAGGGAGAGTTAAAACTTGAANAACACACCTTGAGAAACTGGACAACCGTTTACTGTTATCTTATCCTACAATTTGAAAAAAACTCAATTCATATAGTGTCTAACATAACTGATACACAATAACTAATGCGTGTTAAACAAAGATGACATTAAATTCCAAAAAATCACAAAATGGAAAGTAAAATAGTAATGGCCATTTGACAGCTGTCGGCCACTATTACTCCTGGGTTCAGAAATATTGACTGTCAACAATAATGAAGCCTAAGAAATAGAATTACATTTAGCGTGAGATTTAGCACTACATGCATGTCTTGTGCACAAGAGAAAGGAGTCAAATATCGAAATGCCAGTAGAGGAGAAGAGACTTAGATTGAGCCAGAACAAGAAGCAAGAAAAAGAAGCATAGGAGGCTAAATTTTTTAAGAAAAATAAATGCAGGGATCCCTAGTGCTCTTATATGAAGTATATTACAAGGTTGTTACGAAAAATTACATTAAGACCATATATGATTTAAATTTGTTTCCTTGAACAATGTCAGAAGAACAAACAATGGAAAGTATTTGAAAGGTTATTTGAAACATTTCAGATATGCACTGGAAAATATTTAGACACAAAATAATTCTCTGTTTCTAAAACAGTGATTCAATCTTAATTATTAAGAAAAAATGGGGTTTTTAAATAAATATTTATTACTACAATAGATTGTACAGTGAGAAAATTGAAAATAAATTGATTTTATTGAAGATTATTATTTCAAAATTATCCTTGCCGATATCAATAACTCCTAAAGCCAAAAAATAAAATCATAAAACAAGATCATAGAACAACAAGCCAAATGGAGACCACCCCCATGCGGGGGTTCGAAATTCAACCAACATCAGGCGTCCGAGTAGTACTGAACAGCAGTAAGCAGCAAGCTGGCTGGATAGAACCCCGCCAGCACCTACACTCCCTTGGGGGGGGGGGGGGGGGTTCTCCCAAGGGGGGGGGGGGGGGGGTTCTACCCAGCCACCCCTTATGTGGTAGGGTAGTTCTGACCACCTCTAACCATGGGGGGGTGCGGTCGGGTAAAATTCAATCATAAAGTTAATCAAAGCACCACCCCCACGGTCCAACCATTCCCACTCTCATCTTTCATGAGTTGAACCCCGTCCACAAAAGAAGACCGAAGGTTATTCCCTCGCCATCCAAAATCTATATCTGTGGATCCTTGTAAGTATTATTTTAGGACAAATTTACACTCAATCTAATGCTAAAAAACGAGAAAAATGTCCATAGATCCTTATGCTATAGTACTAGGGCAGTTTCACCCTAGATCCAACGTCCAGAATGCTATAGTACTAGGGCAGTTTCACCCTAGTGTGTCCAAAGATCTGTCACATCTTAAGGTCATCTCCTATAAATAGGAGATGATCCCAAGGTATTTATCTCAAGATTCATTCTCATAGTCTTAGTTTCAAAACATGCAATATTTCTCTCAAGAAAGACACTCATTCTCACACCGGAGGGAAAACAGGGGAGAGTTCCCAGCTTCTCTTCGAGTCACAGGAGAATCAGGACCATTTTCAGTCATCAGGGGTATAATTCAGGAGATACCATAATTTGAGGTAACATCACTTGCATTTTTGTTGCACATCTTCTAACTGAAAATTTTACGGGCGTTCAGATTGTCCAACAGCATGATCTATTTATAGATAACAAATATAAATGTTCATTTAATTCCAGTCAATTAAATATTGCTTCCAATGCGTAGCATCAAAAACCCATAAGATGCAGTCCCCTACCTTGTCCCCTTTCTCTTCCCAGTTTCTATCAGTTGAGAAGTAGAGGGTGGATATATGAAAATCATATCAAATAAGTGAAAGTAACATAGTCCAAACATGATATACTTAAAAATTATAACAAATACATGCTTCAACCAGTATTTATGCATCCATAGACCATTTATTCATACTCACATTCTACAGACTTTTCTAATCCTGGTAAAATTTAATTTTAAACAAATACGGAATCAATTCCTGAATAATATACCGCTATAGGCAGAACATGTGAACTGTCCATCAAAGTGCTTGATGAAATAGCTGATTCCACATTCCATACAGACTGGCTGAATTCTTGGACTTGCTTGGATGACCTGCAAATTCGAATCGACAACCACCATGTTAATGCATCTTCTTAGGAAAATAATCTGCAATAGAATTAAAGATAATTTAAAAGACTATTTCAGAGAAGCAACTGACAGGTATATTTAGAAGTACTAGAACAGAATTGAATTCACTGATCATCATCTTATGCACATTTTTAACACAACAATACTTAATGAAAAAAAAAAAATAACAATGTGGCACATGGACCCATTACAGTGGCTGAGGAGAATGGATCTTAAAGACCAAGCAATGAGCATGTTTGGCTAAGCATAAAAAGAGTAAAAGTTCTCTTTCGAAAAGGTACTACTACATTATTTTAGGCTTAACCAAACATGCTTTATAACAAAACTCCAGGCTATGGTGCATATGTCAAAATCCAAGAGAGAAAATGGGCTGTATACCTTGATGGTACCCTCTTCAAAGATGAAACAGAACTAACTTCCTTGGAAGAAGAAAGCGTTGCCAACAACCTTGCAAATGCTTCAAATGTTGAGGCCTCCGCAGGAACTTCTAAAGATAATGTGTAATAGCAGTATGCAGTTATGCATGCCACACTTTTCTTGAGGAGTGATATGCCTTTCTGCAAATCTTGGTGTGTTTCAGCTGAATGTGGGGAAGCAGCAGAATAATTGAAACCATTTCTACCAGATGAATCTAAACGATGTTTCTCCACTGAAGTGAAGCCAAAATTACTTGAGCTTCTATCAGACCACAAAGTTTCTCCTGCCGTGGAGCAAAAGTTTTGGCGAGGAATGAAAAGCAGATATTCACTGCTGTATTGCATAAATTATATTTAGTTAGATAGCTGATATCTTAGTAATTCGGTATATTAAATCAAAACCGAAACCTTCTGGAAGATGGACTGGCATCCCAGAAAGAATCACGTTGCCATATTCGAGAACAAGAACCCTGGTGCAATAAAAGATGTGTAAGAAATTATAGTTGCTGTTTTTTCTTTTATTTTTTTTAAAAAATTAACAAAATAAGCCTAAAAAGGAGAATTTTTTAAAGAAATCAATAAAACAAGTCCAAAAATAAAAAAAATAAAAGAAGAGCCAGCCCATGAGCCCAAACTAGCCGACTCGTGAACAAATAAAAGGACTGAGATTGGCTCGGCCAATGACTCATCTCAAAATGAGCCATAGCTGCCCATGGGCCGAGCCACGACAAGTGAAGTCCACGAGCCACTCAGTCCGTTTGCCACCTTTTTGTATAAACATAAACATAGAAATATTAATGCACATGCAGTTTCTAAATGCAATTTCAAAGCAAAGCTTCATACAATTTCTTTCAACTTTTGACACCCTATCCCATGTCAAAATTTAACAGGCATCGTTGATCTATGTTTTCACAAATTTGGTGCAATTTTCACATCATCAGTGCTATTTCAGACCCATAGTCCACAGAATTTCTTGTGCGCTTCAGATCTCAATTTTATCAAGTGTTATTCTAGCTTGTTTGATAGTTCTTAGAAGTTGTGGGGTCCTACATACATAATACGTTGTGGATAATAAGTTGTGGGTCTTATGAAATGTGTGGACAAAATAATTGTTTCACCCAGCTTAAATTATTATTTAAGCTACACATGCATTTCGTCAGTCTTCATAAACTTGCTACAATTTCCACAAGTAGAATGAATGTATTAGACATACTTTTCATCCATTCAGAAATATCTTCATGTTATTGTACATCAGAAGCAAAAAATAGAGATGTAGAAATAGAAAATGGGCTACCACAAAGGTGCATCTGAACATACCGCAAATCCTGAGTTATGAAGTGCAGGAGCACAGACATTGTAAACAACGAGATTTAGAAGTTGCACCATATAGCTGCCTCCAAATAATCAAGAATAAACAATTAGTGAAACGCAATGTCTCAAACAACCAAACACCAAGAAACTCCAGTACATCTAATGATAAAAACATCTAATCAAGAACAGTTCTCAAAGGTCAAAAGACAATAGGAACAATCACTGATGGTACAAAATATAGTTCAGAAAGAATTCCAGCATAAGCCTGCATCCCTAACACTCTGGCATGACCCTCCACATTCCCCCAACTAAACACCATTTAACGAAAAGGGAAAAGGATAGGAATCATAGAACCTAGCATGAATATAACAAATACTACGAGAGTGAGAAAGGACACGGAGCTACTGCACGTTAAAATAGCCCAAAGATTAGAAGCTCAGAGGATGTTAATCAACAAGAAAAACTAAATGACGAACTTGAATCTCAAACCTTGATACAATCATACACCAAATCTTGAACTAGCTTTATACAGTGAAAGCATATACCAGAACAGACTACAAACTGAAAAATTACCCCAACGAGGCAGCAAGCTCATCAGATGGAACTGAATGGGGATCGAGGCCTCTTGGCAAGCGTGCATTACAAATGGTATCATATAGACCAGCATACCCATCTTCTCTTTCTCCTTCTACAATCACCTGCAACAAAGAAGCCACAGTGGAGAGTTGTAGAAGGCCCCAACGTTTACTTTACCAAGAAAACTTGGAGAACACCAATAAAATTTGACGGAGAAATTAATAAAAACATCAAGACAGATACACATATCATGTCAGTTCACAAAAAATATTACTTGACCAACAAAGCCAGCCTAACTTCTAGGTGAATTAGTTTTTTATTGATAATAAAACCTTGGATAAATAAATTGAGAATAAATAAACAAAAACCAGCACCTCAACTTACTCAATCTAAAATAACTCAAAAACATGTCTGCATTTATATGGACAGAACTAGGAAGTTAAAGATCAGTAACAAAATTATTCAAAATTGTAAAACTAATACACTACACATCCCCAAAACCTAGAAAAATTAGATCAGATGTTGATGAGAAAAAGAATGGTCGCGATGATGATGACAACTATGAACAAGGATTAAAGACAAATACTACGTTGTAATAAATCAATAACAAATGAGACGTAAACTCCTAAAGATAAAACCTTATTCTATGGTTTTATGTAAACACTGGACAACATTAGTTAAATAATGGTTTATGACTTACACGGCGCTGAGGGAACAATTTGCAGATCTGCTTTATAATAATGGATTGTTTATGAAGACGTTCAGAGGTACTTGCCATCTGCAATTCATATATCAGAAGTATTTAACTTTAGCTGATCAACAGAAACTTTAGCCAGAAAATTAAGTGATGATAAATAAGACAACACCACTCAAAACATTTCTCTACCACAAGTAAGAAATATTGGAAGACAAAAATGTACAAATTGAAATAGCATTTCTCACATGCCCTAATCTTTGTGTGCAGATAAGATTAGGATAATATTTCTCAATTTGTTCCACACGATTCTTGCCCAACTGCAATGAGAATTTGAACAAAAATATATCTTAGATAAGCTAGCATAGAAAACTCCAATAATGGCAGGAATTCCAGAATGAAAGAAGACTTTGAGAAAAAAAATTATTGCAGTCAAATCAACCATCAACAGTAGAAAAGGGAAGGGACAGTAATTTGAAATACCGTATTCCTTGCTGATTCAAGCAACTCATATTTTGCATTAAGATCATGAGACATCTTCACAATCTTAGCCTTCCCTGTATATGATCAATTAGACTTCCAGTTCCATTAGTTAAAGTGGAGAGTATTTGCAACCAACATTATTTTGCAACTGAGACTAATGGGTAGTCAACCTTGCAGAAGTCGTTCTTTACGAAGTTGGAGCTTCTCTCTTTGCCTCGACAGTTTCTCATTTTGAAGCACCTTCCAACCATGTTGATCGTCAGCTTTACCCTAAAGCATGTTACAAACAGATTACAATGGGCACTGTAAAATTGTAACACAGAGTCATTAACATATAATGTTCAAATTTGGTCTTCCCTGCATTAAACTCAGTTATGTACATAATAAATCAGGTATATTTTGACAGACATTTTCAACAAGCTCTCCAATACAAGGTATGCAAAAGATTATCCATGGTTTAAAATGAGATGAAATAAATTGTTAATCACTCGATATAGCATCAAACCATCGATTTGTGAATGCATAAGAATGTACTGCCTAGAATATTTTGCATACAACAAGAAGAAGCAATTATACAATGAGCTTGGAGTCAGTTATACAGTCATTTTCTCCACTCTATTAGATTCAAGGCTAGTTATACTCATAAGTCCAATAAGATCAAATCGTTTGCAATTAGGATATGTTAGTTTCTTGACTTCTTCTATCTCTCCCTATTCCAACTTGTTCTACTGTTATAGCATCGCCTTTGTGAACAATCCCAACCATATATGTTTTCCTTACAAAAATTTGTCTAAAACTGATTCCACCTCCATATGTTAACATTTAGTTTCATTTCTTCTATATTCATTCTAGCTCCACAGTCTTATATGTTCATGTCTTGGGCAATTTTTTCTTTAGTGGATATAACACTTGATACTATAGAACATGGCCAGCTAAATAGTCATTGAATAAAACTTGCTTAGACTCCTATAAAGTGAAAAAAGCCAGTACTTCTCTATTTAATTCGATCCTCATTAATCCTATGCATGACATCTTCACTTCCTCCTTCTACATTAATGATCGATCTAAATAACAAAAAATAACTACTTAGGACCATATGATCTTCTAATTTGTCTTCATTATCATCGTATGCTCATTATTGACTATAACAACACTCCATGTACTCCATCTTAGCTCATTGCTTCTTCAAAATTCTGACTTGTAATTTTCACCCACTCTACAACCCGTCACACAAAAAGTATAGCACGAGTGAATAAAACACGCTAGAGGACTTCATCTTGGATACATCTTGAAAGTTCACTAGTGACTAAAGTAAAAATATGAGGACTTGGGACAAAACCTTGATCCTAACTTTTATCATATTGATCAATGAAGAAAAGAATTCTCATAAGCAAAGTAGAGGCAGCATAGTGGAGTGGATGGACGGTGACGGCACATCAGGGTAGAGGTTTTTTTTGTGTATGAAGGTGGTTATAAGGCTTGGATGAGAGGTGGAAGGCTACAGTGTGTGTATGGTGTGTTTGGTTTTGGGCCAGGTACATGCTATTGTTTATGATGGGCTAATTATATATGGGTTATGGTCTATGTAGCACAGACACTTTAATTAGGGTATCGTGTTCATGTCCGACACGAATCGATACCGATACTTTTCGGACACTTCGCCGTAATCATTGTTCTTTTTATATTTAAATATTATATATTGTTAATTCAAAATTATTAACAAATAACAAATACGTACTCATGTTTAAAAGATTTCAACAAGAAAAATTAATAACAAGTATAGAACTAAATTTATGCTATATAAATGAAGAATTTTTAAAAATTTAATCAATGTGTTGATAACGTATCGTGTCTGTACTTTTTTTAACAATTGCGTGTTGGCGTATCCGACACGATACACGTGTCCGTGTCGGTGCATCATAGGTTATGGTTAATTGGATTTTACTGGGCTGGGTGAATTTGAATGTGTGTTGAACGATTTTTTTGGATGTTTTGTGAAAGGTTGCATTGTGTATGGATTGGATGAAAACAATTGGTGAAGTTTTGGATTTGAGAATGTGTAGGTCAAAGGAGAACGAATTGTTCTAATACCAAATTGATGCGGGAGTGTGTAAATTGTTAACGAACAAGAGAAGAAAGGGGTGCAAAGAAGAGAAGAATTGAGGACAATATATCCATGTTGTGAATTGTATTTAATAAGTCCTTTATTTATAGACCAAGAAACTGAAAGAATCTAACATAAAAAAAAAAAAACTTCTAATAAACTAGAACTTTATCGAAATATTAAATCTAATCCAATCAAAATAACATATTGGGAATCAAACTCTACTTTTAAAATCATACTTAAACTATACTTCTATTATATCTCTACCTTGATCTCCATCACTTGTATATGCAAATATTTTTGTACTTTTAGTGACATGATATAACAAAGGTTCAAGAGGCTCCAGACCATAGCGTCAGACCCTAAACCATAAAAGTCATTCCAAGTGCTGATTTCAAGTATTATCATTATCAATCTGATTATAAAGCAGCTCTTGGTCACATAACTAAGTTATATAACAAAGGTTCAAGAGGCTTCAGACCATAAACCATAAAAAGTCATTCCAAGTGCTGATTTCAGGTATTATCATTATCAATCTGATTATAAAGCAGCTCTTGGTCACATAACTAAGTTAAATAAGCTTGAATCAAAATTCAATGCCACTCAAACAAACGAAAACCAACTAAAGTAAATGGTGTTGATTGTTTACCATAGCTACGAGAACTTCACTCAGCCGCATATACAACGCATCCCTCTTACTCTTCAATAATATTAAATTAGTATTGTACTCATTCAATCTGCACATCATTACACAAATACCTTGATTCTAGTATGATCATGAGCTCTACTATAAAACTGAATAATATATAATAAAGCATATTAATCCAATTCTTATAAACTTCAGGCAAGCTATAAAAATCGAAAAGACTGGAAAATTTGGTTTCTTTTTCGGGGAAAATTTACCTGTAATTAACGCAAGCAGGGCAAATAGAAGCAAGATTGTAGTTTTCACATATAGCACAGCTACTAGTTTTTCTCGATGTCATCATCATCTGGGCATTCATTGATCAAATTTGTATTCCAGGTTTCCGACAATCAATTACCAATGGAAAATATTCGAAATATAAAAGAGTACTTTTTTTTTTTCAGAGAATCAGAGCTCATATTACATAATTCAAAGTATACGAATTAATTATACGGAAATTTATCCATAGAGTCCCCAAAATTTGTTAAAATCAAGAGTGGCCCATAAAGTTTGGTAAAAACAAGAGAGGACCACGAATTCTTGTAAATTCTAGAGAGGTCCTTTACGTTTTACGAATGGCATTTTGACCCAACTTTTTGATTATTTATGTCAAGATGATTGAGGGTGTATAAGGTTTTGGCACCGGCCCCAATGTTTTTCATTAAAGGGCATTTTAAATCCATGTAATTTACAAAAATGGCGTATATAAGCCTATATAAGCGTACTGATTTTTTTAATCTAACTTTAAGTGCAATTGTATTAAATAACGAACAAATAATTGAGTACAAGAATAATGATAATATTTACGATGAATAATATACTAAAACAAAAGTAGAAATATTAATTTGCATATGAAAATAATTTTTTTTGTAACTCAACACAATTGTCGAGCTCACAAACTACAGATAAAGTAGATAAAATTAAAGATGACGTTCCAAGTATGTCATTAATTTATTGACATAATTCGATAAAACTACTCATCAGCAAAATTAAATTAAGCTTCACCGATCTATATACTCAGTAATGTGGAAATAAAACAAGGTCATTCTGTCTATCATACTTTTCCTTCCCTATTGACATGCACGACCATCTTTACTTGCCCATGCGACACCTGAACTAAATTAAAATGAACTTGCACGGTAGGAATTGTTGGTATGAACTCAACATACATTATGCAATATTAAGTTATGAATATTACAACACGATAGTTCGAGAATGAGCAGTGAACTATTTACAAAGAATAGGTGTAAGGACGCAATGATAAATGCTCTAATCCCGATTATTGTGTGTCATAATTAGGAATTTGATGTCCAAACTTGAAACTCTCAAAACTTTATTATTGTAGAAGAATTTTAACTATGATAACTCTAGGGGCTCCTTTTAGTAAATTGGTAGTTAGACTCCTGGGTATAATGCTTTAACTGCAATATCTGTAAAAAACAAGTCGTTTATTGCTTACACAAACTCATCCACACCAAGAAATTAATCGAGAATTAACTATCTATCCGTCACTTAGCATAAAGGGACAAGTTACCAAATAATCTTATATAGCATGGTCTCCATTTGTATTCGTGATTTGCGTTGAATATTTTTCAAGATTATTGAAGAGAGCTACTAGCAATAGTGAGTGCAATTATTACCCTAAGTGTGGACTCTTGAATAGCACGCATTTGGCTTTTGCGGATGATTTGATGCCATTTGCTAGAGGTGATGTTATTTCGGTGTACATATTGATGAATTGCTTGTCTAAGTTCAGTGATTGTTCGGGATTGAAAGTGAACGTGAACAAGTCCATCCTTTACACTGCGAGTATTCAAGGGACATATTTGGATGATATACTTGATGTTGTGGGCATGCCTAAGGAAACTATACCGCAAAGAAATTGAAAGTTAATTAGTATGCCCCTTTCTTGCATAAATTTTCAGCATATATTAATGCATGGACACGCATCTCATTGTCTTATGCTGGGAGGGCCGAATTGGTGAGGCGGTCTTACAAGGGGTTGAATGTTTTTGGTTATCCATCTTTTCAATTCCGACCGCGGTTATGTCAAGAATAAATGGATTTGTAGGAATTTTCTTTGGAATTCCAAAAAATCGTTAATGGCTTGGGTGGATGTGTGCCTGCCAAAATGCGAAGAGGGTTGGGATTTTGAGACAAAGTATTGGAATAATGCGTTGCTTGCGAAATCCCTTTGGAACATTCAAGAAAAGAAAGATACACTTTGGGTCCGTTGGGTCAATCATGGGTAATTGAGAAGCAAATAGGTTTGGGAGTGGACACCTAGAAAGGGCAACTCCCGAAGTTGTTGTCCATTCGGGACTTGATCACACATAGAGAAGGCAGAATGCAAGCCGCCGTTCAACAAATGGTGCGCTGAAATAGTGGGGGCAGGCTACTTATTCCCCAATCATATGACTACTTCAGGCAGAAAGGCATGTGTTTCACGCAGATAGTCGCTAACAATTAAGAAGGTTCAGACAATTGTGTAAGGAACAAACCTCTTGAGACAAAGTCCCAAAAAGTGGTGTCTTCTTTAGTAAAGATTTACAATTCGAAAATGAAATAGAATGCCTCCAAGGGGCGCAAGAACACGAGTACTGAAAGAAGAATTTTAAAGTCAAACTAAGAATTTGAAATTATATATTCTCTGTTGAGAGTGTTTGATTCGGGATCTTTCTTCTATGTTTTATCTTCCTTTTATACTCATTTGATATTTTTTTGTGAAGAACTGGTTGGTAACTGCTGGTGTTCTGTAACTACCTACTTTCTTCATGATGGCTGATTTGTCATAAAACTGTCAT
>CAIGRN010062187.1:0-25984 GCA_903798345.1 Fraxinus anomala
TAGATAACAATCTGATCCAATTTGTTTTAATATTGGAATCGCTAAATTATTTTTATGACATGTTATTTGTTACTAAAATAAATAATAATAAAATAAAAATAAATAAATAAATTTTCTTTTTAGTTTATTGATAGCATCGCTATGTCACATTAAGTCTGTGAATTTTAAATTAATTTTATTATAAAGTACAATATTTAGACATTAATTGTTAGGGGACAAAAATATTGATTTTAATATAAGTCAAAATCAAGAATTAATTTTAATTACATATTTTATGGGATTAACAAAATTTCAATCATGTTTTCATGAATTTTTATTAAAATTTACTAAGAATTTGACTTTAATCTCCATCAAATAAGGGCTTAATGATAAAATTAGAAGTAAGAAACCAAGTCAAATATTGATTGTATTTTTTGACCTCTACTTTTGCTTGGCTGACGGGCTTATAAATCGTTGACCCAAACTAAGCATCCATTTGGCAACATATACGAAAAATGGGTACATCCAAAATCCGGCTTATTTCTCACTCAATGTACTTAAATTCTTTAATTTTTGATCGTTTCACAATGTCTTATTTTATAGATCTAAACTGCGTAGTTTTATGGGGATTTTTCATGGATGTCACTAAATTTGAAAATATACTAAAATTTTCCACTTTTATTAATTGTGCTAAAAAAATGTCATTTTTTTGTGTAAAATGTCCAAATTATCATTAGTGATATCTTTTTGGGAGCATTTAATACTCATCAATGCTTGATTTGAATGTTCATTAATGATATGATGTGATGATTTAATTTATATACTATAAACATTGAATATATGTATATTATATTGGGTAATATAAATTTTTTAATCAAAAAATTTTTTTTTCCTTAAAAGTTGGCATAAACCGATTTCTTCGATCATTAAGAAACCTTAACTTTCTTAACATCTTCTCCATTCCTTCATCTAAAATAAATTACTATTGAATTCATCTTCCATTTTAAGAGGTTAGCATATTAGAAATTGTTTATATTTTTATCTTATAACTTACTATTTTTGAAATGTTAAATATAACAGGGTGTTATTTATTTGAAAATTTTGAATTGTTTGATTTTTCAAATCTTTTGGAATAAAGATACAAATATCCTCTAAAAAATGTAGTGACTGATTTCATATTTAATGAAATATTGAGTTATTTATTTCGGAAGATGTTGTCACGTTGTAGTTAAAAATTGATCATCACCATTAATATTTTAAATAATTTATTCCAATCAAATACAATAGATGTTTCGAAAGATTGTTTCTTTAATGATTCACCATGCAAATTATTTGAGAAGATTTTGTCATTTTGCAGTACAATATTGATTAGTATACTTAATGTTATGAAGAATTTGTTCCAATCACACACACGTGACATGCTTCCTGTCAATTCCGATAGTTTAACTGTTGAATTCGACATTTGGAAACGTCGGGTAGACATTTCAACTGTCGGCTTCACCTTTTGCTACTGTATGGATTTAAATATTCGAATGTGCCATTTTCATGCTATTAAATGTCGACATATTGATTGTGCAGAATTCTTACCACTGCAATCTCAACTTTTCAGGTATGGGTAATCATTTGAGATTCATCGTGTCACACGAAAAAAGTTTGTTCACGTAGATGACGAATGGAAGTGGAGAGGAGACAAAACGACCTCAATCGTAGTTCCGACAAGTATCACCCTAGCCGGACTTGTGTTATAATTGAAGGATAAACTTAGTATTCTTGATCTCCACACTCATATTGAATTGAAATTCAAAGTCTCGAACATGAATATAACTCCGAACGAAGTACACGAAGATGAAGACTCAAATTGGTACATATCAGTTCATAAGGAAACTGCTATATGCGTTACTATTTTGAAAATCGAGCTTCCAATTGTTGACATGGGGAGGGATATAAATTTTCGAAATCCTTCTTTTGTCATAGCTAAAGTTCACCGAAATGTACAAGAAGATGAGGTCGATCAAATGCAAAGTGTCTCAAACAATAATGCACTCGAAACATTAATTTTTGATATTGAGGCTGCACCATTAGGTGAAAACTTGGATAACTCGTTACATGGTACAGAGGCTGCTAATATTGTAAATGAGAAGAAAGTCATGCCTGCTATTTATAATCAAATTCTTGGAGGGAAGCAACTATAGTCATTTAGTACACAACCAACAAATCACAACTTAAGTTATTGCTTGAGTAACAATTGGTGTGATGGTTTAAGGTCTATGTGTACCTTTATCCCCTAAACTTTGTCCATAATTTATGGAAAATGTGAATCTTAAATCATGAGTACCATTTTATCTTAAAGTTTCCTTTTGTAGTTGTTAGTAATCAATGAACACGAGTATTTTTTTTTTATCTTAAATGTAGCACTTGCCTAAAAAACATATCCTTTATTATTGGGGAACATTCAAGATGAAAGAATATGGTTTAAGTGGTTTTATTAATATTATTTATTTTACTTATGATATGTGTACCGGATGTGGAAATAAATGTACATATGTTAGAATAAGAAGAGCAATCGTCCTGAGGTATTTTGATATTTAAATTTCTCATAATCAGAATTCAATCAATCAATCCAATTTTGTCATGTCCTAATTAAACAAACCAACAAATATATCAAAGACAAAGAGAAACCAATCCTCTAAAAGAAATAAAATTGGTGCAATAAAAGCAATGGCCAGGAATTCTCAAAACCCATATGATTGCAAAAGAGTTTTCACTTAATTGATTTCTAAATAGATAATGGAAGAAGCATTCTTCACTTATTTTTTTGGGTCAATTTATCTTTCTTTATAATTTTCATGCATAAAAACAGTATTGTAATAAATACCAAAATAAAAGCAAGTTTCAAATATCTACAATGTAAAAAAACAGCAGAGAAAATGAAGAATAATAAAATGATAAGTTTCTATATCACAAAGATAACAACATCCATCATACATCAAGCAAACATAGCATATGAGAAATGACAATTCTCAAAGAAGCGCGCGTGCGCGCGCGCGCACACACACACACACACACACACATATATATATATAATCGTGTTTATAATCAAATTTTTGGAGGGAAGCAACTATGATCATTTAATACATAACCACCACATCGTATTTAACATAATATTAACAAACATCCTCACACTATTTGTTGATATCGATACCATTATCCGGATTATTGAATACTCTTTCAACAATTAAAGCAAGGCTGAGCTTGTATCGATCAACTCTGGGCGTTGACGGTCGAAGAAAAACCTTCTCCAATTGGATACATGAAATATTATCCATAGATTTGAAGTATTTGTCCTTTAGTCTCTTTTTCCCATGACTTTAGTAAACTCATCACCTTTCGGGACGAGAGCGCATTTTAATTCTGTTACGACTGCATACTCTTACAGTCCGAACCTTATCAGGTGCCCTTGTACATTCAATCACAACTCATTCGCCTTATGAATTCTAATCGATCTAAATACTAGTTGTTGGATCAATTGAGATGAGAATTGTATATCAGGTAACTCGGCCAAGAGCCCAATGCTGATTAGGACAAATCAAATGACAAATCTTGTAACAACATAGTTAGCATAGCATGTGAAGTAGAAAAGCCAATTTCTTATACCATTAAAGAGGATTTTGTAAAAGAGATTTGAGGTTGAACATGACTAGCTATCCACTAGTACAGAGCATTTGTGTGGATTGTAAGTTATTATGTTAAGCAAAGGAAAAAAAACATAAATAAGAGCCAAATCATATCATTAAGAAATGGTCAAGAATATTTACAAATTTGAATTCTAAACAATTAACACGCATTCCTCGCTCTCGAAATTCATTTGCGAAACAAGGAGCATGAAGAAAGCAAAAAGGTCAAATGATGATATTTCAGATGTTTTATTTAAAAACACACATAGAATGTTCAGCTCAACCTAACTTGGTCACATCGGCAGAGGATTCCATAACGAATCTGTCGAGAATTACAGAGAATAATTGTCGAGAATGACATTTCATTTCAATGGATGATTCCATAACTGTTGAGATTAACATTTACATTTGCCATTCAATTTGGTGTTCCAAGACATGAAGGGTCACGTTTTGACAGACTTGATTAGTGTAGATATAAAATTAAAATCCAAATGACATTAACAAATATCACACAACCCCAAAAACATATCAAACCCAAAACACTTACAAAAAAGAAAAAGAAAATCTCGTTTGAGAGAGTAGAAGAAAACACAACTAATATTGTTATACCAAATCTTCGTTATCTTTTCAGCATTTCGAATTACAAATTTATGTAAACTGAAATTTTTTACACTATCCATTCCAAAATTCAAAATCAATAGTTGTCCCTACACCAAAATCAATCATCAACACCATCTAAGACTTATTTTCAATATGATTGGATTGAACCTTTTTTTGCCCAAAAATCGCCATTGACAACAAAATGCATAAAAATAATAAGCATAGCTAACGCCATTGCACTACACATCCAAAGAAACATAAACCTTAGTCTTTGAGCAATGGATCAAACAATTTATAGATGAATGAGACTGACCTGGTGGTGGGTGGCCACTGACATGGTGGCGGTTGGTGCGACGTGAAAGAATGGGTGGAACTTGGTGGCATTAGAGGATTGATCACATGGGTTTGAGATTTTGAATGTGAGATAGAGTAGCTTATAATTTTTTGGGGTTAGGAGATTTTAAGGGTGTGTTTTTCATCTTTTAAAAATTAAATTATTTGCTAGAGTATCATTTATCCACCACACATTCACACAATAAATATTTTACACACAAATCAATAAAATTTCTTTAAATTTTAATCACACATTCTCCAAAAAAAATACTATTTAAAACTCTATTCTTTCTCCTATAATGGGAGACAAACAGGGGCTAAATGTGTAGAGAGAGACCAATTATGGCGTGTATAGTTTTTGATTTTTCACAGTTTTTTATTTCAAAATTGTGGGACCTTTTTTCACTTTTAGTACAACTTTTTCATGTAGTCAAATCTCATTTAATGAAAGACTTGTGGGGTGTTTAAATTCTATAATTGGGTAAAAATGTTCAAAAATGACATTCTTCTAAAGATTTTCAAAAAGACATTTATGAAAATGCAAAGCCAAAAAATGACATGGAGTGCAAATTCCTCTAGTTTTTATTAATTAATGTTCAAGTTAGATTTTATATTTTGAAGCTTGATTTTACCAAAGAATGAAGCAATTGTTTGATACAATTCTTTAAAACTCATTTTTTCAAACTTTTTACATTCCCAATTGACCCATAAATTTTCTTACTTTTTAATCATACATTTTTCACAAAATCTACATCAAACTGATTAAGAATTCTAAGACTTCTTTGGTACCTAAAACAAGGTTATCTTTCTTCTTGTCACACCGAAAATCGAGTTAGTATGGGATATTGAGAAGTATGAAATATAAAAGCTGAAGAAATATACAGCGTTTGTCCCTAACAACTACTGGAGGCAACCAACTTGTATTTATAGACCTCTATTTTGTTGGCGTGGCACGATAGCTGTATGGAGCAACGAGCATACTTATCCATTTTCAAGAATGTGAAGAAAATACAGGAAATGACTATGATGTCACCTAACACTATGGACAGTCATAAACACCAGGGATTGAGTGGTTGAAATAAATGGCATAGAAGTTGGTCAGTTGACTAGCGGCATGCACTTCTCTATGTCACCTCTGAACACGACTCAACGTTCACATTAAACCTCAACTAACTATTCACTCGCATTAGAAATTCTCATCGTGGGCTTTTAGAGTATCAGTATTACGTACGTAAAAATCATAAATATCGACTATTACTTTATTAATCGACATTAACCATTAACTTTAGAGTGATGCTGAATCAACTCGATTTAGATATAACTTGACTTTGTGGTCAACTCTTATTATTGCAAGGAATTCATTGTGGTTGAGTAGGAAGCCTAACAAGCCATGAACTATGAAATGTTACCAACCAGAGTTGAGAGCTTGGGTTAAATTTTTCTATTTGAGAACGAATTAAATTATCTGAACAATTCTTGAAATTGGTTAATCGAGTCTTAAATAAAAGCATAAGGAAATG
Organism: Fraxinus anomala; assembly: GCA_903798345.1. Lineage (NCBI taxonomy): Eukaryota > Viridiplantae > Streptophyta > Magnoliopsida > Lamiales > Oleaceae > Fraxinus > Fraxinus anomala. The sequence goes on from CAIGRN010062187.1 coordinate 6,107, forward strand.
GAAACAAAACAAAGAATTTTGGCCGTTTAATCCTTAATCAATCATGCTTTGTGTACAATGTTTGATGAAACTTTGTTGACACATGTCACGTGACATGTTGTCATTGAACAATTTGAACAGCTTATTTTTCAAACAATATTTTTTGTCACATCATACATTGTCAACAATGTTGTCATCCAACATCGTACAAATACACATTTAATCTGTAATTTAGGGTGTATTTGAGCCACATTATTTTGGAAGAATGTATTTTAAAATAGTAGATTAATGGAAAATGTGTGGTTGAAAAAAAAAGTTATTAATGTAATGAAAAATATTATTTTATTGAAAATGTATTGTTGAAAATGAGTAGAAAAATAAGAATAAAATTTTTAATGTGTATCATATAGGTTTAATTACAGAGTCAGTTAGAAATGTAAGCAATTAACACGTTATTAACATCACATTACCGTTGTATTTGACCATGTACCTTAGACGGCAACAAATGACGTGACGCTGACGTTTTTCGGTCATCTCCACCACGCGTTTTTCCCCTAAACTATCCCAATTATCTAAACATAAATTCCAAACGGCATATCCATACGTGATAACATGTTTCCACATCAAAGACATTATTTTTAATTAGTAAAATTGTAATTGAGCCACTAAATTTTAGTTTAATTTTAATTTTTACAATCCGTTAAATTCCGCCACCTATCATACCTCAAATTGATTGAACTTAAAACCTGTTTTGACAATTATTATTATTAGAGAAAAAATAGAGCTTTAAATAATAATTTTTAGAAGAATGTATGGATAAAAAATATGATTTTTTTTTTTTTTGCATACGTATAGAATATTTTATTAGGTGAATATATAGTTAAAAATGATCATGTGGTAAATCATAAAATAAACTAATGAGTTTCAAACAGACAATTAGTCACATTGCCACTTTTCTTTCACATAATAGCCACGTGGCACACTAAAATAAATATGGTAAAATGAAGAATTTAATGTCTTTTATTAATAGGATTAAAAGTACTTTTTTTTTATTTTAACACTTTTATGATCCAGTGTAATGGTAACTTGATGTATCACGTAGCGATTATGTGAAAGATTCGCCATTGTATAACTGTCCATTAAGTAATTTTATCATTTTAAGAGATGGTGGGTGATAGAGTACTGAAATTTAAAACTAATATTGAAGTTTAGTGAGTTGATTGATATTAAATTGAAGTTTAGTGATCTAATGAGATAATTAAAGTATAGTGACCAAATTAAAGTTTTGCTTGAAGTTCAATGACTGCAGCTGAAATTTAATATATTAATAATTTTTTAAATAATATTTCAATCAAAGTTAAATCGCATTAGTTAAAGATGAAAATAATAATTAAACTACAAAGACAATTTTAGCAACATTCAAATGCTATATTTGATGCAAATTAGTGCATGACCAATCCCAATACTAAGAAATCAAATCTCAACGTGGTAAATTCTAAACCTTAAAATTTTGTTTGACCCTTTTATGCTTCGCCACCTAAGCTCCCATGTGAATCAGTCGACCTATCGAAACCCTCTTTTTGGCAAAGCCATGTAGCATCCCAAGTGGAGCGCATAGGACCTATCAGAGTTCTCTAAATCCGTAGCACTGAAGTGATTTCATGGAATGGACATTCCGAAGTCCCTTTTACTGAAGTGGCGAGGCTCAATGAAGTAGAATTCGAAACATAGAAGCGGTTTCATGGAATGGACATACCGAAGCCCCTTTTATCGAAGTGACGAGGCTCAATGAAGTAGAATCTGAAGCTCGATTAAAATTGGTGACGATTCACATTGAAGATTTTGAATTTATGAAATCTTTTAGGAATGATTGATTGGACTTTTGTAATGAGTAAAAAAGTCAAAACATTATCAACATAGGTTATAAGGTGACTACCTCTTTTTGGGGACATTTAATGCATCACAAGCTAGTGGAGTCAAAATTGATATTTAGGTTAAGATACTTCAGTTAAGGAGATGAGGTCACATGTCCCCCCACATCCCATGGACACCATGTCACATGTAACATTATAAATAATCCACCCTTTGTGTCATTTTGGGGGGATGTAAATATATCAACTGCAAGCCATACATTCTCCTCATTTTTATTAATCTTTGGTTTTAATGTTTGATGTGTGACCTTGATCTTCAATTTGACTCTTACTTGATTGTTCATTATCATATAATTTATTTCATATATTTTGTCTCACGTGATAAAACTTCTTCCACGTTCAAATTCGATATATTATCGATTGACAATCAGTCCATGCGTGTTGGAATTAGAGTCAGCCTAGTATCTGTGGAAAACGCTACTATAACCACGAACATTCATGTGGAAAAAAGTTTGCCAAAAAATAGCTTGACATCCTTCTTGAAAAATGATTTATTCTTGAAAAAGAACAAGCTGAAGCCCCAAAAATTGAAAAATCCAACAATTTTGCTAAGGAAAAATGAGTTCAGATCGTGATGTCCCTCCCAGGAGGGTAAGAGAAAACCATAACAAAAAGACTTGACAAGAAACAACCCCAGCAGGTCGGTGTTGTCCCCACTACCACAGTAGGCGCAGTGGGATGAATGTAGCTGCTCAACTCACCCAAGAGATGGTAACCATGGCTACTAACATGAGAAATATCACTCACCAAAATATGACTATGCAAGAACTCCTCTTGCAGATGCAAGGCCATGGAGGTCCTCCAATTTCCCCTTTTGCACCAAAAGGATACTATCCATGTGACGATGAAGTCCAAAGTCAGAGGGCCTCATCCCCTATGCAGGATAGGGAAGTTAGCCCCCTTGAAAAGGAAGTGGGGGTTGATATTTTCTCAAACTATGCTTTGACAGACCCATCGAAGCCTATGTTGACATGGCAGATAATTTTCTCCCCGAATCGAGCCAGAACACATGTCGCAAATGTCTGTTAGTGTGTTTGTCAGAATCAGCCCCTGTGAGAACCAGGTACAGGCCATCGCAGTCACCTTTTGTACCTAGAAACAGGCCACAACCTAAAACGATTTGGCCAATGCTCGAAAGTACGTTCCTAAAACGATTTACTGTGAGTAAGAAATGAGAGGCTCATATACAACATATCGAGGACATGAGGCAACAATCTAGGCAGACGTTGAAGAGTTTTTTCAGTCTCCTTTACTGATGAGATGACATATTATGTGAAGTCACTGATTGGGAAACGTTATCCGCACTACAGGATGGGTTAAATGTGAACACCCTCTTCTTGAGGGATGTACGGAATCAGGATCCCGCCAGTTACGACGCTATGTTGAAAATGATGAGACGTGAGATCATCAACGATGAGTTGATTGATCATCAAAATAGACCCAGCAGGGGTCTTCAACCCCCTGCAGAGATAGGTCAAAGGCGTAGGTGTGAAGGTGGTAGACCCCCTTAGGAGTCATACCCATGTCAGAGGAGAGAAAGCAATAGAGAAAGGCCTAGGGAAGGACACCGACAACGTAGGGACCCGACGGCCAACATGGAAGATGCTCATATCCAAGAAATTGATACGATTTTTGGAAGACCCTACGTTGAGGGTAATACAAGGAATTCTCAAAGGAATTATGCTAGAGAAGCCAAGGACCCCCAAATGACCGGCTACATAGTGGATAGTAGTTCCCGAAGAAGGCAATTACCACCCATTGCCTTCACTCAGGAGGATGCTAAGGGCGTACACTTTCTTCATTGTGACGCCCTCGTCGTAAGGGCCATTGTGGCCCATAATGGGTTAAAGCGGATGCTATTGGATAATTGTAGCTCTATCATATCTTTTTGTGGTCACTTTTGACAAGATGATCATCGATCCCGAATTAACTCCCATCACAACCCCCTCGTACGACTTTACCGGTAATAGCATCATCTTAGGAGAAACAATAACTCTTGCTGTGGAAATGGGAGAGCCGGTCCAGACAGCTTTAAACTTCATGGAAATTTTGGTAGTGGATAACAGGTCAGCTTACCATGGGGTGTAAGGTAGACCTGCCTTAAAAGACTTATGAGCCGTCACCTCCATTGATGACCTATACGTGAAATTTTCTATTAGCATGGGATTGCTAAATTTAGGGATGACTGAAAAGGAGCACAGGAATGTTATTTGAACTCGATAAGAAAGATCGAACTCGGGGATGTTAATGTTGTGCTAATGGATGTTGATATAGTGGACACCCTAGGAGGCCAAAATTTCGATCAAGACGACGTCGAGATGGCTAATGCCAGCAAGCAGGTGGTCATGCTTGACGAACTGGACCCTCTTGTTATTGAGTCTAAATCCCAAACAGCACGGGTGGAGAAGCTAAATAGCTTCCTAGTAGATCTTCAAGACCCCACCAAGGCATTGGAGGTAGGAAAATGACTTTTTGTGTAGAAATATTGATGTCTTTGCATGGAGGCATGATGACATAGTAAGCATTGACCCCAATGTCAGTTGTCACTACCTGAAAATTGATCTTACGATTGTCCCGCATAGACAGAAAAGAAGGGCCCTCAACCCAAATAGATATGAGGCCCTAAAGGATGAAGTGTAAAAGCTAATAACGAACCGTTTTATCAGAGATGCCATCTACCCGAAGTGGATCTCAAACCTAGTCTTGGTAAAGAAATACAATGGTAAATGGAGGGTGTGCATAGTTTGAGAGAAAGCAAATTGACCTACTATTTGTTGTCTGTGTCAATGATGCAAAAAAGGAGATCAACACCTTTTGTCTTTGTACAATGGCTCCATCATCTACAAATATAATGTTGCAATATTGCCCAAGTTATTTTTTCATTGTACACGTCCTCAATTAGTTAGTTTTATGCTACAAATAGAACTAGTATATTGATTATAATTAATACTATTTATCACTAGTGGTATTAGAACACCAATCGCTGACCACACATCATATGTTTAGTTAAATGAATTATGTGACATTTTATTTAGCCCATGTTTGACAACCATTATTTCAAGGAATAATTGGAGCGAAAGCTCCAAAACTTTGAAATACTAGTAGACTTTTCTCAAATATTTGATTTATTACAGCCGTCACCCCTAACATTTTCTAACGTTGCAGGTGAAGCCCTTCTGGACAGTTTCCATCCACAATTCCATCAGTTGACCAAAATTTTAACTTTGACTACATTTAATATTTTAAAATGAGTAAAAAAGTAAATTTTTATTTATCACATTAAATAATTAAACTAATTAAATTAAAAAAAACACACACAATCATCTTCTTCCCTTCACCCCTCACGTCCATCCCTATCCCCACTCATTCCCCCACCTCAAACCTAAAATTAGCGATATTAGCCGTAGATATTAGTCATAGAATTGACGATCAAGATACACAAGGTCAAAGATTCTCTATTGTCCCGCTTATAAGTAGAGAAAATCTTCGATATCCTCACTCTGTCGCTTTTAGTGTTGTATTCAACTATTCGACATTTCCTCGTTGGTTCAATTTCTATACCACAAAAAAATCATGAATCTCGATAATGGAGAAGGAGATTCCATGTTTTGTATTGAACACCGGAGCAAAAATTCCCTTAGTCGGCCTCGGCACGTGGCAGTTCGAGCCTGGTCTAGTTGGTCAAGCTGTTGAAATCGCCGTCAAGGTCTCTCTACCTACATCATTTACATTATATATGCCGGTCGTGTGTATATGAATATGTGTGTCTCTTCGTGTGTTATAACATTTATCTTCCCTGGAACTTAACTGAACTTGTATGTGGAAATATATACGCGTGCCTTTTTTTTTCTATTGTGACTCGTGCATATCGAAATGTTGGTTGTGTTTATTTTGTTCCAGTTGTGACCTGTGAGTAGGTTTTTATGCGATTAATTATGTAATAGATATTTTTTTTAATGATTTTAAATGTATAATGAGATTATTTAGGACATTTAGAGTCTAGAGATGAGCGTATCAGAAACTTTGAACCAATTTTGAAGCCCATTTTTTTAGAAAATGTTTTGGGGTTTTGCTTCCACTCCAATTTCAGTGATTTGATTGAACAAAAATAGGACATTAAAAAGGAATTGGAGAGGATGTTTGATGCGGAGCAGCACTGACCAATTGAACATGGGGTGGGTCTAATGTATAAGGGGATTGGCCCCCAAAGGAATAGTGCTTGGGTGGATATTTGGGCCTGATCCTGGGTGATATATAGCTTAATTGCACATCTCATATCAACTATAGCTTTTGGGAAAGGTGGTTGCATTCCGTACATCAATGTTTGTCCAGAATTTGTGATGATATATTGGCTGGTAGATTGCTTACAGTGCTAAGTAATGTTCCACTGCTAGAGCCTAGGAGTGGACTACGTGCTTAATATCAGAAGGATCATTGCATAAGTCCGTATGTCGAATATTTGTTGCAGCCTTCGTACTTTTTTTATGTTATTAATTTTGCTGTTAGCCAATGCATTAACTCAGAGAAACAGCAATGGCGACTGTGGTGAGATTGTTATATCATTTCTGGTGATTATTATGCTGAGATTGAATCATGAAGATGGAAAATGTGAGAGTCGAGAGCTATAAGTGTTTGGGTTAGGTCTGCTTAAGTTTGATATCAATTGTGGTTAGCACATATATTTTTTCATCTTATACATGAGCAGATGAAATTTAACTGATATATAGCCACTGTACCGAGAAAAAAAATTGTTGTGTGCACATTCTTAGAAATTTCTAGTTAGGAAGTCTGAATTACTGTTTTTCGGTAATTTTATAGAAAAATTTCAGTTAATCAATCCCTAGTGCTTTTATGCAGGTTGGGTACCGCCATATTGACTGTGCTCGAGCGTATGGAAATGAAAAGGAGGTATGTTTTTCATTCTATCCCTGTCATTCAGGCATAAAATCCATTTTTATTCTATGTTAAGATACATTAGTAAGCTGTTTGTGTGTTTACTGATTTCTCTTCTCCTGAAATGATGAATGTAATTTAACTTGAGGTTAGTGGATTGATATTTCACTGGCAGACTGCCTTGGAAAATATCTCTAATAGCTTAAAGATTATGCACAACAGCATCATGGAGTTAATGAGGCTTGTGTCCCATTTTGGTTCAAAATACATTTATGGTCAAAATGGGACTCCATATTCACAGGCACCATGACTATATATATGTATGTGAGACTCAGCTTCTGTTTCTTCTTTGCAGATAGGTTCAGTTTTAAAGAAGATGTTTGATGATGGAGTTGTGAAGAGGGAGGATTTATTTATTACCTCCAAACTCTGGTAATCGAATTATTTTGACAAGTATTCAAGAAGTGATCTGGTTCTGACTTCATTTGGGAGAATGCGGAACTCCCGTGTGATTTTTTAATTTTTGAATATGATTAATTGCTATTTAATGCTTATTGATAAAACTTGTTAATGTGCGACACTTCAATTTTGAAGTGTAACTAGCACATCTTCCATTAAACGGGGGCAGAAACTAGTTTTCCACTATAAGGGATGTACACTGTGCGACTGTACATTCACTTTTGTAATCTGTATGGGTATATAATATATAATACTCTCTTTGAACTTGCCACTTCACTTTCTTTTTGGGTGTGATACGTTGTTAGTCTTGAGATACTTGACCATTATAGTTCATATTTAATTGCTTCATCTTACACTTCTCGTTAACATCTGGTTTTTACTGTTGATTTTTTTAGCATTCAAGCTAGAACTGACCTCTTTATCTCTGCAGGTGTACTGATCATGCACCAGAAGATGTACCCATGGCATTAGATAAATCATTGGAAGAATTGCAACTTGACTATCTTGATTTATATCTTGTACGTAATTTTTCATGATATTAACCTTTTATTAAGTTTTTATCATTTAAGAGTGGATGCAAGATCTGAATCAAATAAATGCTTATATCCATATTAATTCAGATTCCTTAATCTGTAGACATCTTCTATAGTAACCTTAAAGCCCTTGTTGAGTTATGAAGACAATTAAAGCTGCTTTAACTAATGGTTATTTAGTTGCTTACTCGGTTTTCGAAGTTGAAACGATGTGTAAGAGTTTTAAGGGGCTGTATAATTGGCTCTCTCTTTTGAGGGGATATTTTGTATCTCTGTTTGAAAGTTATATCATTAGGCTACTGAATCAATCTGTCTACTTGTGAAGATTCATTGGCCTGTCCCAAGGAGGAAGGGGTCTGTTGGCTTTAAACCAGAAGATCTTGTTCCTGCGGATATACCAAACACATGGAAGGCCATGGAAGCACTCTATGATACTGGTAAGGCCCGGGCTATTGGGGTTAGCAATTTCTCTACCAAAAAGCTGGGTGATCTATTGGATGTAGCTTGCATTCCACCAGCTGTCAACCAAATTGAGTGCCATCCATCATGGCAGCAGACCAAACTGCGAGAATTCTGTAAATCCAAGGGAGTTCACCTCTCTGTGAGTTGGCTAAACACGTTTAATTAAGAATGAACCAAGCAATGGGGAAACCTTTTTTTTGTTTTGTTTTGTGTGTGTGTTTGTTGGGGCNNNNTTTATATTCAAACGGAGATCGGTTTATCTTTGATTTGTTGTATTTTGATTAACCTGTTAATTTTTCTTTAGGGATATTCACCACTTGGCTCGCCTGGCACAGTATGGCTTAAAAGTGATGTCATCAAACATCCTGTTATAGTTACTACTGCAGAAAAATTGGGTAAAACACCTGCACAGGTTGCCATTCGATGGGGTTTACAGATGGGCCATAGTGTACTTCCCAAGAGCACACATGAATCAAGGATTAAGGAGAACTTTGATGTTTTTGATTGGTCTATACCCGATGACTTATTTGCCAAGTTCTCCAAAATTGATCAGGCAAGTTATTGTCATTTGCGTTAAACCCTTTGAGATTTTATGGGTATATTTCTTCTAACTGGCAGCTATAAATAATGCAACAATCTATTTTGCAAATACAGCTGAGAAGAGTTAGATATTAGATAAAGAATTCTCCTTAGAAATTTTATGATTTGTCCCAATCATGTGAAACTCCTACAGTTTGTCTTTAACTATTATGTTTTTTCCTTTACTAACCAATATAGTTCAAACATGTATACAGTATCACCAACAATTAAGATTCTGATGTTAAAATTTTTGCCCAGATGCTTCACATGTAGACTGTTTTCTACACAGTGAATAAATTTTTGACAACTTAGGCCTTTTCCTCCTTCAGCTCTTATAAAATGCCTTTTTTCTATCTTGGCAGGCAAGACTGATTAGAGGTACTTCATTTGTCGATGAGAAGTTCGGCTCATACAAAACTGTTGAAGATCTGTGGGATGGTGAGCTTTAAGCTTGCGGTTTAATGATATGGAAGGATTGGCAAATATTTCATATTGTCATCATCTAAAATATTATTAACTTGAAATAAATTTGTGTATCTAAGCAGGCTTTATTGCATAGATTAGTTAAAACAAGGATAGACATTGATGTTCATAGACATTGATGTTCTGACATCTTATAAATGCTACTTGTTTGTAATTTCATCTCGGGAAATATAATGTTTGTCAGTCATGCTTCCCTTGAAGCTTGAAATTTGTCTTGATATTTAGTGCCCGTTTGACAACCATTAATTTATTTTATGATTTACTACATGATCATTTTCAACCACACGTTCACACAATAAAATATTCGACATGTATACCAAAAACTTTTTCGAACTTTTTAACCACACATTCTACTGAAAACTATTATTCAAAACTCTTTTCTACAATAATGTTTGTCAAACAGGCTCTTAAGGAGTTCAAATTATTTTTTGAATTTTCATTCATTCTATGGTGCCAAAGTTATGACCGTGTGTGCTAAGATATATCTCACCTTGAAGTACAATCTGGATTTATGTCATTTGACTTGATCTATATGCTAACAATACAATCTTGTGTCGTTCAATTCGTACATCTGCGAACAGCAAGAATCAAACTCAATTCTCTATGCATGTAGGCAAGAAAATTGTGTCTTGTTGTGCCTGGCCCAGGCACAATTACTTAAATGTAATGTACAGTTCAAATACATAAAAACTTGAGAAAGTTTATATGATGGTAAAGATAGATACCTGCGCATAAAAATCATTGTTTGGACGAAATTATATTCAGGATGACAATTTACACACCCACATAACCACCACCACCACCACCGTCACTGCTCGTGTCTTGATGAGACTGGGTTTTGGCAGTAAGACAGCAGCAAACCAGACCTATCAATAGCATGAAGCTCCATGCTGAGGCCAAGGCTTGTGCCCAACTCAAGTAATATCCCATCCTTGCTCCTCGACTCCTCTCTTTCTCAGTTTAGTACCTTCCCAGAGATTAAAACTCATTTTCGTGTAAATCCATTATATTGGTGTAATCAGTTGACCATGTACAAGCAGCAAAACTCGATATGTTAACACAAAATATTGGTAAAGTTTACGAGTTAGCGAGATCAACTTTTCACACCGTCTTGAAGACTTTTATTAAACTTGCCAAGTGCCCAGTTGTCAGATCTTTTAGAATATATGATGACCTTAGAAGATTACTAAGATTGTTTAAAGATCTAAATATAAATTGTATATCAAATTTTTTAAGATCACTATGCCTCTGATAGACTGTTTGATGTAGATTAAAATTAGATTTTTCGTAAATTTTAATAAAAGTTGATGAAATATGTGGTTAAAAAATTGTGGATATCATAAAATGGTAATTAAAATTAATTGTTGATTTTGACATCAGATTTTAATCTATACTAAGGGCTTGTTTGGGAGGGATTTTAATTGGATTAAAATTGAAAATATAGCCGTTATTGAATTCCACTCCTCTAACAAAAGTCAACAATAACGACTAATTTTTCAATTTTGATTCAATTAAAATCTCTCACAAACAAGCTCTAAACATATATGTAAATTCCAAATGAGGCGATGACAACTCTTGAACTAGTTCCATAAGATTGAGTAGTCAAACCACCGTGATAAGTTGGGGGAGACATAAGTCTCTCCATAGTCCAAAATTAGTTGACTGAAAGAATGTGGGATTGTAAATGAATAAAAATAAATTGGGACATTTTTTATGTACATAATTTTTTGTATATAGGAATGCCATTTCACTTACACGGGGTGAGACCAACTAAAAAGCGAGTAAAGAACAACTCTATATATAGAAATTTTTATGTACACCAAAAATAAATCAAATAAATTTTAAAAAGCCAAAGGAGCTTTTACACGCATCAACCGGTGATAAATGCACGCGTGTCCTGCGGTATTCTTTTTGGGGAACTTCCACTTTATTCTGTTCTTCATTTCAATCATATTAGATAGTTATTATATCCCCATTTTATGAAATAACACCACTTTATAGCTACTTGATCTCTCGTGAATGTTTCGATCATTTGAGTGTTAAAAAATTATAAATTTATTTTTAATTATAATACAAATTAAAAACGTAACTCATTTTTTGAGAAGACAAAAGTTCTCTCATTGCCCCATGGTTGTCCCTTCTTTAGGAGAAGGAAACGGGTTAGGGTGAGGATGGACGACAACAAATAGATAGGGGATAAATGGATTTTGTAATTTTTACATAAAAAATGTATGTAATGAATTACATAATATGATATGAAGGAAAAAAATTAAATGAATAAATTAATTTTATTTTAAATTGATAAATGATATAGTATCATGTGACGTTATATAATTTATTATATAAATTTTGTTGTACACGTAAAAATAACTTTCTAGCGTATAAAAGAGGAAAATGAAAGGACGCCATCTGTCGACCAAATTATTTAATTATAAATAAATTTTGCACGTTCTCGTCACCAATTGATATTTGATACTACAAAATAAGAACAGGCTTTTTGACCATGGCCTAGAAATCCTGCAAGGAACCAATCAGATCTGTTAACATCAAATCATGCCTCATTTTGCAACATTGATCTTCAGTGGTAATAAAAAACATTAGTTTTTTTTTTTGAATAGTACTAACCTTGAAATTGAAATGTTAGAATCAATCCCGAATCCCGATCAACCCAACCTCAATCCAAAACTAGCTATTGGAGGAAATGAGGTAACAGCAATGACTAATGATATAAAATTAAGGTTGAAAAAAAAATATTCATCTTTTTCGATTCACCCAACTTCAACTCTAAACCCATAATCTGCCCATAAAACAAATATTCTCTACCTTGATTGGTAAGCCTAAAAATAGCTATCATCGTCGCCTCATTTCCTCCAACCTGTGGACTCCGTTTTTCCTATTCCCATCAACTACATTTCCTCATAACAAGAACCTTCAAAGAATTGAGAATAAATAAATAATTTCTCTTCCAAATTAACACTAATGGCTGTGGTGAAGGCTTCACACCTACCAATGAGTAATGCTAGGGGTTAGACGTTGTGGTTGGGTGGTTGTGGGTAGAGAAAAATGAATATTTTTATTAACTGAAAAAGATTTTTGGGTTGAAATCGGTAGAGGTCTTTCTAGTGCACATTTATTAAGGTTTGGAACTTCAGCCAAACATTTTTGATGCAAATTATTCTTTTTAATGAATAAAATGTCAAAAGACCATTTTACCCTTTAAAATTTGGTCAAATTATGGTCAAATAGTGACTTTTGGTCAACTAATGATTTTTTTTTTTTTCAAAAATCGTCCAAAGATTCTTTTGTTGCATCAGTTTGAAAGGTTTGGGACCAACTTTGCTACAAATCAAAGGTTTGAATAAAACACACACATATTTGAAAAAATTGAAATGTTTGAATCCGTCGCTGCAATTATCCCTTACGTCCATGGTGACAAATCAAGTAACATGACTAAAATTCACTCTTAAATATGATAGTCACATATACAACGTAGAATTTGTCATTGCAAACTTATGAGTTGAATTTCATCTACGAATAATCTCATTCGGTTTACGTGATTTGAGAGAATGCTTATCTTCTTTACATCTAGTACTTGTTTGGATTTTGATATGAGAATACTATAATGTAAATATTAAAATCAAACTTTAATTTTAACTACAAATTTTGTATGACTCACAACTACCAATCATTTATTCACAATTCAATTCCTATCAGATTATAATTTCAACTACGTATAATGAAATCCGAACAAGCACGAGCTACCACATTATACATTTATGGACCCCCGTACTAATGGGTTGATAAGAAGATATTACATTTTCTTTTGAGATTTATTTTGCTTATTTAAATTTAAGAAGACGCGTTTTTACTTGGATATAAAGGGAGTTTCCAACACCGCCATGTTTTCATCTTGGATTACAAGGTTGTTTGTGCAATTATTTCTATTCTTAATGTATGCAAGGTTTTAATATTGAGTCGTCGAAGCAAGTTACGACAATCTTCAAGTAAAATTGTTCAGATTCTGCATTATGTTTGTATATGTTCATAGACACATACGAGAAACTGTCTTTTTATACTGAAGTCAATCGATTTTTTGGGATGGAGGGGTGACGAAATGGACTTAGATGGAATATTGAGCAGTTAAATATCAAGATAACAAAATAAAAAGTCAAAAGTGCAAGAAGTGTGAAGTACTGGGACCGTTTGTGCAATTTATCCAATTTAAAACACGCGTCCACTACTCTCCTCGTCACTTCCACCTCCCTTCGCACCTCATCTCCTGATCACTCGATAGAAACCCAAAAGTTAGAAGAATGTAAAGAGAAAGAAGCAAAAGCCAAACCCTTCGTCTTCGTCTTCGTCTTCGTCTTCGTCTTCCACTTCTTATTCTTACTTCTTTCAGCTGAAATAAATGGAAAGTTCAATGGCTCAATTGACGAAGGGTAGCGGTGGCGGGAAGTATTGTACGGTGGGGGATTACGTGGTGGGGAAGCAGATAGGAGTAGGGTCGTTCTCGACAGTATGGCATGCAAGACATCGCGTCAACGGCACCGAAGTGGCAATTAAGGAGATCATTACTTCCAGGTTGAATTACAAACTCCGAGAGAGCCTCAAGTCCGAGATTTTCATCCTCAAGAAAATCAATCACCCTAACATCATTCGCTTGCACGACATGATCGAGGTCTATTCCATTGCCTTTTTTAATGTTCTATTCATTTTAAGAGGCTTTGGTATTTTAGTTTTCTGGGAATGAGATTTGGCAGTTTTATGTCATCGTTGGGAGTGTAAGTGTCGATGCCAGTGGTTGTAGTTTTTTTAAGAACAACCTGGTGTATTTTTTTGGGATATTGACTACAAAGTAGGAATCGAATAGTTTGCTTCAATATGAATGCGAGAATATGCAATCATTAAATTAGGTATTATGTCTTAGTAGAATTTCTTTCCACTGTATTTTTTTTTCTTTTGCTGTAAACAAAGACATAAGATTAACTGGGTTGCATGGATGAAATGGAGATAGTGATAGAGAAAGAACTAGACCATTGCCAAACTTAGACAGAAAACTCTAAAAGGCTAAAGTGAAATGGAAATTAATCAGAACAGAATTATGATGGTCAACCTAGAGAAAAGGAAAATGACAAGTGTTCCTTTTGTTGAGATTGAGGGTTAAACATTAGAATTTGCAGTTTCTTATGCTTCTGGACTTGCGGGTGTACATTTTCTTATGACTGGTCGGTTTTGAATGTACTTTTGTATGTATCAGTGGGTGGTTTGCTGTTATTGCCTTTGAATAAAATTTTTACTCATTACAAGAAATGACTAAGGCACTAATTACTCTTTTGGGCTGCTGAGAATCATATCTTTCAAGATTCTTTTTCTTTATGATCACTTTTGTTAGATTAGGATATGCCTTCTGACCTTTTGAGTAGTATACCATTTACAATGTTATTTTTGGTGCACCTACATGTGCTTGAATCCTATAGGACAGATGCAACACACAATGGCATAGGCATCTTCATTGAAACAATAATCACTTTGCAAATTTATTAGGAATATGGAAAGATGTACATCATTTTGGAGTACTGCAGAGGGGGTGACCTTTCGATGTATATTAACCAACATCATGGCCGAATCCCTGAAGCAATTGCAAAACACTTTATGCAGCAGCTAGGTATCTCTTTTTCTTTTTTACACTACTTGGATTGTGGTTCACTGTAGAATGCAATTCTCATTGTGTTTACTTATTTATGCTACATGCTACAGCGGAGGGTCTAAAAATTCTTCGCGAAAACAACCTTATACATCGAGATCTAAAGCCCCAGGTATGCATTGAAATCCATTCTTACACTTATATTTTTACTTAATCCTGTAATTGTTTTAATAAAAGTAAACATGGTATTTCAACCCACAGCTTTATATAGTATCTTTAGATTGAGGGATAAAAGATGTCTTTAGAAGAAAGAGCAACAATATAATGGAAATTCAGGTCCATCTCTGTATATACTTATTTCGCCAGATCTTCCTACCAATTGCCATGGTAGTGTACACTCTCGGTTAAAGTTGACATTTTTAAGCTTTTCTATCCCATCTCATCCTCCCTCGTGTCTGTAAATAACTAATGCTAGAAGCATTTCTTTTTCTCAAATGTATATTACTAATAAAATAATAGGCTATCAATATTATGGTACATCTAGGTTAGGTCCTTCATGTAAGTGAGGTTCATGAAGAAGTACTTTTCTTCTGGACTGTTTCTTCTCTTAAGTCGACGTTAATATTCTGGTGCGTGGCTAATCTTTTTCTAGTAGAGATCTCTTTTTTCTTTTTTATTCTTCACAAAGGCTTTGCTCTTAAACAATTAATTCCTTGAAATTGCTTTATTTTACTTGTGAGATGGAGCTGTGGAATAAGTTGGATTTAGCAGTAGAAGAACAATATAATTTGAATGATGATCTAATGTGCTTCTGCTGTACGTCCGTGCTTTATAATCATTTTATTTCTTATGAACTGAAGCCCTGTGTGTTTTCTTCGCTTAATGTGTTAATACTTCTGGAAGTGATGACATCAAGTTTTCATACAGAATTCAGGATGCAGTAATATTCTTTAAAATACCAAATGGGCATTTTATATTGACATGTTCCATTTATGTGTATTTCACACCTCGAACAGAATCTCCTCCTGTCCACCAATGAAGACAATTCTGTTCTCAAGATTGCTGATTTTGGCTTTGCAAGGTAGAGATTTAGTCTTTGACATAATTGTTTTCTGGCTCATCATCATTACGCCTGTACTAATTATGGAAGACTGTAGGCACATCAAATTATACTAACGTACTTTCTATCTCCTGCGGTGAGCAAGTGCGTGAGGGAGAGGGAGAGAGAAGGGGGGGTGGGTGGGGGGAGGGGGGAGAGTGAGAGGGAATGGGGAATTTGCACTACCAGCTGCACTTCAGTGTGCTGTTTGTACCCCTCTTTTATCTGCCGAATGCTGATGTTCTTTCTTTTTGGGGTATTTTCTCTTGAAGAATTTGGAAGGTGTCAATATCGACAGATATCTGGTTCTATCATGGATATATATATATATATATATATATATATATTACATTTTATCTTCCATTTTTTGGTTGACTAATCATTTTATATGGATTATATACAAGTTTATGATCATGATTTCGAAGGGTCGGTGACATAAGAACACAAGGATAGTCTTCTCTCAAATGAACAGAATGGTGCTCTTAGGCTTGGCCTTAGCTGGAATTGTGATCATGAATAATGCATAAATCACGATGGTGGCTGAAGGACAGAGGCTGCTTTATGAGAACACTAGAATAATTTTGATAAAACTATTGTATTATGGTTACTAATACAAGGCTTCTTAATATTGCGATAGATATATTCTTTTGTTCCAGAGATTTTCTTGATTCATTTTTTTAGCAGTTTGAATTTTTGTATTATTTCCAAATTTGGAATTACTTCCGTTAAACATTCATATTGTTTAATTACTCCCACTTTTCCTTTTGTTAGTTTAACTTGCATTCTGATGTATTCCTTTCTATCCCTGATTATTTTTATGTACTTAAATACTTAGTGGTTAAGTTATTTGTATCTATTAATGTACGCACTTACTTTGGTATTAATCAAGATACATTGGCATGATTATCTGCATAAAGATGAAGTTTCCTATTCAGAAGTTCCTTTTCCTTTTGCCAGATCTCTACAACCTAGAGGCCTAGCAGAAACCTTATGCGGTTCACCACTATATATGGCTCCTGAGATTATGCAACTGCAAAAATATGATGCAAAGGTGACATTCATCTTCTAGATATGCGAGCGGCCATCCATCATCTTATTCTGTATTAATTCTATGCTAAAAAATGCAGGCAGATCTCTGGAGTGTTGGCGCCATTCTATTTCAGCTTGTCACAGGTAGAACCCCATATACGGGGAACAATCAGATACAGGTTTGTCTTTTCATGCAACTAAAATAGTTTGTCAATGTTTCATGTCAAATTCTTTTGGTGAAAATTTATTCACAAATCCAATGCTATAATGCATTTTGCAGCTGCTCCAGAACATTGTAAAATCAACTGAATTGCAATTCCCACCTGATGTGAAGAATTTGAATCCTCACTGCATTGACTTGTGTAGGAAATTGCTACGCCGCAATCCAGGTACTCAACACATTTAACATTTTGATGTACATGATGGACTTATGAGTATATTAATTTAATAAATGATTTTGTGGCATTCACACGGATTAAAATGAATATAATTTGCCCTTCAACCAAAAATTAAGTAAAAACCTGATTATAGAGATTTCGCCAAAAGTAACATGGCTGATTGTAAGATTTTTGAGCTCCAATATCCAATTTTCGGGCTCAGAAAACAACCAAACGAACACCACACTATCGAGGCTTGACCCAAAACTTCTACACCTTGTTTGCTCTAAGTTTCATCCCCACAAAGAAGATATGGTGGTGATGATTGCAAGCCCACACAGGGAGGAAGGAGAAGAGAATAACAATGGTTGGAACTCACCAAGAAATCCACCAAACTGGCTGCCCTCTCATTTTCTCTCTTTGGCTGCCTCTCCTCTCCACTCTCTTTCACACACTATACACACACTAGAAAAGGGCTGGGAATGGAGGAATAAAAGGGGGTTAATTAGGTCACTAAAGTTTGGGCCAATAAATAGGCTAACAACATAACCATCCAAACCCAAACTTGAGTCATTCAAAAGTATTGGTCGTTTCCAAGTTGAGCCAAGTCTATGGTATTGTTAAAATAATCCGACAACTATTTTTAATCATCGCCCGAATTTATTGGGTATCAAAACCCAACACTGATCATAGTTGTATTAGATCTTCCGGAAGATGTAGCTATGCATTAAATGGAGTAATAGAAAAGGAATCACGTATCCGACCCGAAAAAGGCTTAGTTTGTTCTTGTTGTTTACTCTCGGGATAACTTCAAAAAGAATTATGCTTCAACTGTTGTTGACATTGTAGTATACATATTTGAATGGAAGACCATGATTTATAGCATGGTACAGGACCCTGTAGCCTCAATCCAGCGTTCTTTCATGCCTCGAACTCTTATGTTACTCTAAGGGATAGCAGTAATTTTGAGTATACAGTCTACAATTTATTTTAGCTTAAATATATTTGTTCTTTTCACGGTTAACTTCAAACAAGGTTATTCTATGTAAGTGACATTTAAAGACTTTGATTAATTTATGTTCTTAATAAGCAACCATTGTAATAACCATTTTTGTTGCTTGGCTTACATCTAGCATTTTATTGCAACATTTATTAGCACTTTTGGTTCACAATCAAGCATCCGGGAATAATATGATGGATTTTAAATTTTAAAAACTCTCATTTTACTATTTTTAATTTTTTAGGTTTTATAATTGACTGTCCTAATTACTCTTTGATACCTTGTGATGCGCAGTTGAGCGGTTGACATTTGAAGAATTTTTCAACCATCCATATCTTTCTATGAGGCGGCCTGATAAATCATTCTGGTAAATGGGGTTTTAAAATCCACGTTCCTTTTGTATTGAGAACACGAGAATTTTTTGTGCTGCTTGTAAAGAGAATTGTTTGCTTACGTAGGAATAGGAATTCAAAGAGTAATATATGTTTCCCTTTTCTGAAAGGAACACAAAAGGAAGTTCACAAGAAGATTGCTTTCCCTTCCATATAGATGATTCCAGTGGGCCCGACAAGAATCCATCTTCTGTAGGGAGTTCCACCGTGAGATGCACGTATGGATTTTCTCTCGACTCAAAACCTGACAGGAGGGAATTGTCTAATCTCTCTAAAATGGATCTTTGCTCCAAGTACAGTAATTCCCACCCATGTAAACCAAAAACTATAGGGTCTGGTCTTGGCAGCTGCCAACTTTCAGAAGGAAACTTGAAAGAATCTCTGAAAACCACAGACCTTGGATCAGTAAATTATAACTTAAAAGGTGCTTTTTATCAGTGTTCTCTTTCTCATATTGACTTCACATTGCCTAAATTTACTGTTGGTTAATAGATTACTTTCATTGTGTTGGACCTACTCGACAGTTGTGGATTTGATGGAGTCAGATCAAGATTATGTCCTCGTGTCCGTTCCCACAATGGAGTCATCATCCGTACATACTTCTAAGACTAGTTGGCCTTCTAAATCTGGTAGTTCGCCACTTGACTTTGGACAGGTGAACTCAGCACCAAGTGCTTCAATCTCAATAGTTGGTGCGGCAACTAGTATGGTGGATCACATTGTAAATTTAGACAGTCACAGCTCTGCTCTTGGGACATCGCGGGGATCAATCATTATAGTAGACACTTCAGAACTTCCATCAACTGATTGCATGACAAGGATCAAGTCATTGCAGAGTTTTGCATCAGCCATAATTGAATTAGTAGCTGAAAAGGTATGTATAGCACTTCCTCAAGACTTAAATGCAAATTTGCTTTCCACCCCCCCCCCCCCCCCCCCCCCCTCCCCCCCCCCCCCCCCCCCCCCCCCCCCCCCCCCCCCCCCCCCCCCCCCCCCCCCCCCCCCCCCCCCCCCC
>CAIGRN010062196.1:0-10344 GCA_903798345.1 Fraxinus anomala
TAAACGGGACGGTAAACGGGGCAAATCTCTGCCCCGCCCCGCGCCCCGCCCCGCCTAATGTGGGGCGGGGCACGGGGCGGGATGGGAGATTGTCTTCGCGGGGCCGCCCCACTACCATTCCTAACCCCAACCCCCATCCCGATCCCGATCCACTACCAATACTTGGTCACAAATCAACTAAATAATTGGTCACAAATACTATCACACTGTCGCCACTACCACAATACCGCCACCAAGCCACCACCACTAGATCCAATACACTCCCAACAAAAATCATCACAACCACCCATGCCATCGCCGCCACCAGCCACCACCGCCTCATCTACCACCATTTTTGCAACACCACCATCATCACACCGCACCAGCAACATCACCGCACATACCACCAGTCACTACAGCCACTGTCGCTAAAACAACACCACAAAACCACCGCCCAAAAATCAACAAAACCACTGTCCAACCACCAACAAAACCGCCGCCACAACCACCAATACTGCCGCCACCATAACTAGAACGTCGCTGGTTGTGTGCAGTTGCTCTCAGATCAGATCCAAAAATCAGAATGCTTTACAGCTTCCACCGGCTCTACTCTGCCACCTTTGGCCGCTTCTCAACCAATCTTCCGACCAGGGCACAAGGAAGAGCATCGCAGACAAATTCCCTCTCGATATCCACTGCGTCGACAACAATTCCCTTGACTTGATCCTCGCTAAGTTTCATCATCAGAAGGCTGTAGAGCAGGCAAGCAAAACCACAGTGTAAACCCTCATCTCGCGAGATTAACTCGTTTGAAAAAGTTAATCCAAGCATTAATCTACGCTTTTTTAGCCAAAATATCGCGCAGACGCTTCCCGAGAAGAAAATCCCTTCGACGCAAGCAAAGGCGAGAATGCGCTCAACGAAGGATTCTGAGCCGTCAATCCAGTAGAGGGCCATTTGGCCTTCTTCTCGACACAAGGAACGGTCTCGATTGCGTGGAAAAGCCGATGGTGCTCCGATGGTGGCACAACAGAGAGAGAGAGAGAGAGAGAGAGAGAGAGAGATATGAGGGAAAGAAAGGGATAAAATTAGGGTTTTAGGTTTGGAAAATTATCAGTGTTTTAAAAACCAACCGGGGCATCGACCCGGAAAAGAAAGAGGGTCGAGGGTTAAAGAGTTGAACCGGGGTCGAACCGGTATCAAACCGGATGACAAAATAAATAAATAAATACACAAATAAACTATAAAATATCATAACTATAATAGGTTTTTTAATTTTAGTTTACTAAATCAAAGTAAATATAATCCATGTTCGTTAATTAGATTTATTATGGTAATTTATTTTATAACCTCAAAAACTAACAATTAATATATTCAAAATAATTTGCTTTGTTCACATTAAAATTGTTTGTGATTATAATCTTGTTGGGGGTTATGATTTTTTAATGAAAATGATGAANGTTAATTAGATTTATTATGGTAATTTATTTTATAACCTTAAAAACTAACAATTAATATGTCCAAAATAATTTGCTTTGTTCAAATCGAAATTGTTTGTGATTATAATCTTGTTGGGGGTTATGATTTTTTAATGAAAATGATGAAGTAAACTATTAAACACTTAGAATTTGCAATTGGCTAGTATCCCACATTGGAAGATTATTACAACATTGGAAGGAGAGTCTCCTTTAAAAAGGAGCTAGTATCCCACATTGGAAGATTACTAAAACATTGAAAGAAGAATTTCTTTAAAAAGGAGTCAAAAGAATGCCTTTTGTATAAAAAAGTTATTTTGGTCTTCTATTGCAATAGGTGGCCCATCAAGATAGATAAAAATTTTTGTAAAAAAAAATTATATTAATAGGATTAACTCGTGACCGATTTTTCGGTTCATGGTTAAATCGGCCGGGTGAATTTTTTTAGCCGATTTTTCATTTTTCGATTAATGTACAAGTTCTAGTCTGGATTAGTGGTCGGTTCACGATTTTTCCGGTTGAATCGGCCGATCCGGTCCGGTCCAGTCCCCCTTTTTACAACATTGGAAATTATGATTTAGAGAGATAAGATAGATGAAATATATAAATTAATATCTGATTTTTGTATAGTCGAACCGAATGACAAAATAAATAAATAAATACACAAATAAACTATAAAATATCATAACTATAATAGCTTTTTTAATTTTAGTATGTGATTATAATCTTGTTGGGGGTTATGATTTTTTAATGAAAATGATGAAGTAAACTATTAAACACTTAGAATTTGCAATTGGCTAGTGTCCCACATTGGAAGATTATTACAACATTGGAAGAAGAGTCTCCTTTTGGTCTTCTATTGCAATAGGTGGCCCATCAAGATAGATAAAAATTTTTGTAAAAAAAATTATATTAATTGGATTAACTGAAAAAAATCGTGACCGATTTTTCGGTTCATGGTTAAATCGGCCGAGTGAATGTTTTTTAGCCGATTTTTCATTTTTTGGTTAATGTACAAGTTCCAGACTGGATTAGTGGCCGGTTCACGATTTTTCTGGTTGAATCGGCTGGTCCGGTCGAGTCCCCCTTTTTACAACATTGGAAATTATGATTTAGAGAGATAAGATAGATGAAATATATAGATTAATATCTGATTTTTGTATAAATAAAATTTATATCTGAATTTTGATATTGGAACTTTAAAATTCTATTTTTTGTAATTTCCTCTAAAATTAAATCTTACATATTCTCCTCTTCGATCCAATACTATGTACTAGTTATACACACCTGGTAAGATATATCTTTTGTTTGATCCCCATTATTTTTAAAATATATTTTTCCTCTTTTCTTTTCAATCATACATTCTTCAATAAAATAATGTTACACACAAATTCAAATTTTTTCCTTATTTTTTAATGGTATTTTCCTTATTTTTTAATGGTACAATACATAACTGCTACATATAAAAATTACATTTTAAAACTAACAGACTTGTCAATTTATTTCAAAATTCAGGTGTTAATTCCAATAAATAATATATAATTAATTGTAATTAATTATCCGCATACCACCCTCACCAAATTAATAATATATCAGCTAGGACCCGCCCACCCTAACCCACTCAATTCACTTGTAAAATTTTTTAAACATTTTCTGATATACACTCCTCATCGGACCATCCCCACTTTACCCATACCTTTACCCATTCATACTCACCCCCAACCTCTAGAAAATTTTCAAAAATTGAAAACATTTTTCTGAAGATTACACTCGATACCCCCACCATGTAGAATTTTTCGAAAAATTTAAAATATTTTTTTTGGAGATTACACCCCACCCAAAAATGTATTTTTTGTGACCAAATTTATTGTTTGTGACCATGCATGTGTTATATATGATTGACAGTTACCAAAATTGTCTTCAATGTGGCCGTATGTGATCGTCTAACTTGTGATTACATTTAACCAAATCACTAACATGTGTTATCTGTTACTAATTGTGATCAAATTTTTTTTCATGGTGACTATCTGTGACCAGGTCAATTTTAACTGTGACAATATGTGACTGAGTCATATCCGGTCACAATTGACACAGACTTGATCACAACCGTCACAATAAACACATACTTGGTCACATATGGTCACCGCAAATAAATCTACATACACCATAGACTAGCACCACAATCCACCACCATCACCTCTAATACACCACCGCTACCATCTTCAACTCAAATTCACGATCATAAATACTATCTTTACTGACCATGTTATCTATGACTAATTGTAAATAAATTTGTTTCCGGTATAACTGTCTGTGATCGGATCAGTCTAATTTGTGACTATATGTGATTTGCCTGTCACCAGATCAGTATAACTTGTGACCGTATGTGACCAAGTCATATACAGTCAGAGTTAACATAGATTTGGTTATAGATAATCACAATGAAGATAGACTTTGTCACACCCGATTACCACCGTCGCCACCATTCTGGCACCACCACCACCACTCCCAACAACGTTAAGAACCAAATGCACATCACCTTACCACTCCACCCTTTAGTTTTATCAGCTACCATAACTGAAAACGAGATCAAACACACTATCACTTCAAATGCTTTAAACCCGAAAGCTACCCTTTTCGAATTCAACTCTCTTCTCGACCTCCTCCATGTTGATCCTACCATCCTCAACTACCTTTCTCCGCCCACCTCATCCGCCTGATTGCCATAACCTTCATCTAGCCCACCAATATTACCCCCACTATCCCCACCCTACCTTAGTCACACTTGGTGCTGATTCCTTCTTCACCGACATGTTATAAGCAACCATCGGCTACGTCTCCAAATTAGGGATGATAAAAAAACTCATTAAACTTGATACATGCGAGTCCCCGTCCACTTAATTGAGTATTTGGGATGGGGATGTTACGGGGAACTTCGACCCTGGTCGTTGTCGGGTAACAAGGTCCCTGCCCCGTTTTATTTGTTAATTTGTTATTTGTAATGGCCTAGGCTCAAATCTACAATTTGACCCAAAATGGAATTAAACCTTCCCAATGCCCACCATTCAAATAATCAGAATCCAATTGCAAAATTAGGTTTGATGAGAGGGTTTGAGGGCTTTTTTTTTCCAATTCCCACAAAAGGCTTCCTCAGTAACTTAGTTCGACAATTCCTTATTATCATCTATATCCTTTCTTGCCGTCGAAGTTGATAGCTCTTTGCTATGACAAATTCCTTTTGTTTATCTTTCTTTGATTCCTAAGGCCATATTTTTCTCATCTTCTTTTCATACTTTTAGATTAGTGAGATCTTACTCCAAACCTCTTATGGGGTCCCTAACACAATAATGATTGATGAAAGACAATTTGTTTAGGTTACTTTTTATTTTTAGGGGTTTTATATTTATTGTATTATGGAACTGTCATAATCAAATACATCTATTAAAAATTGATTTTTTTTTTTAAAAAAATATATAAACGAGTAAGAAACGGGGCAGGGACACCGCTCCCCGCCCTGCCTTAAAGGGGTATAGGGGCGAGTATGGGGCTGGGAAAGGGTGTCCCAACCCGACCCACCATATTACCATCTCTATCCCCAACCCATTAAACTAGGATTTAGCATCGATGAAACACCACCATTTGTGGTCACCACTACCACTCACTTTGCTAGCACTACAACCACCACCATCTTACCACCATTTGTGGAAATCACCAGTACCTAACCACCACAATGAGCACCATCGCCACTTGTACCAACACCATCACAGCCAGTCCCACAACCAACCGCAAACATTGCCAACAACATAAAAACCATCCAAAAACTCCGACATCCAAAACTCCAAAATTTTCCCAAATTGTCGTGTGAAGCTCCACACATCGGCTCTGTTGTTGCGACACTCACAAAGCAATGTTGTCATTCGAAGTACCACGTTGCTCGAAGCACCACCATTATGTGAATCATCATGCACATTGACTCGACGGTGCACCTGAGATGGAACACCGGCTATAGCGATCCTCCACCATGATGTAAGAAAATTGGGTGTGACAAGAGAGAGAGAGATATGGGAGGAGAATATAGAGAGATAAGAGAATAGGAAAGTAATTAGGTAGGGTGGGTGGGTTGGTTTGGGATGGGATAGGGTAGGGTAGGGTGCGTATGTAAATTAATGTAATTTTTTAATATTAAAAATTTAGCCCCTGTCTGGGCCCAATTTTTTCCACAAGAATTGATTTTTCAATCACATCAAATTCTCCACCTCAGATTTAAAATCGCATTTAGCCGTGGAAAGTTGAAGTAAAATACCAGTTTTAACCCCTCTCATTGTAGGACAATTATCCCTTACACATTTGAATCTGACAAAAAATTTTGACTTTTCAACCATGTGTTCAATTACATATTGGAATAGTGGTCAATTGATTATTTCCTGTGATAATAATGGTGTACGATAACGTTATTTCAAATACTACATGGCAAGAATATTCACCAGCTCTCACGTAAAATTTGTACCGTGAAACGATATTATTATTATCGCAAGCACAAATTTTTTTTCGCTCAATTTCCAAATACAACAAACATTGCAATCATTTACTACAAACTCAAGATACTCATAATTCATAATTTTTTCTTAGTCAAAATACACACTAATTATCATTGTTGTTGTGCCAAAAAATCGAGAAAACGATCCCATTCATTTCGTGGCATTTCAGGTGCATTCATTTCAGCTGCGATTTCTTCATGCTCGTCTGGAAGCTCCACCTCTGCTGCATCAGGATCAGTCTCAACTCTCGTAAACGCTTCATCTTCGGATCCTGAATTAGGCATCAAAACACAGTTGAAATCAAAATTTTCCATCACACTACTCTCTACTATAATGTAGACATGATTCGTATATCATATAATTGAAGGAAGATAGGAAAATTTAGCAACCACGCTTGGGAATGCAAATACGTTTGTGGAGTGTGTGGTGCCTTATATAGAATTTGTCCCTGAGGTAGTTTCACTCACTATTCCATGATTGATGCACTACAATTGTTGTACGTAATAATGTATACTAAAGTACTTGGTTGAAAAAAGCACCAATTGGTCACATGTTCTAGATATGCATGTGAAAAAAAAAATTGTAGATTTCTGGCAACTAGGATTTGATAGTATGCATTCACAATACATAAGTACAATCACCGATAATAAAAATGATAAATGTATTTTGTTCACATAAAATGCCGTGGAAAATTTTTCGTTTTCATGGTACAAACCACACTCAGTTTGGGTTGGTTTTTCGATACTCGTGCCAGTTCTACTGAATCCAGTCAAAAATTTCATCAACGTCGTCCTGCGTCTGCAACATTTCACAATTACACCTCAACGCGAGGAACGTGCATGTCCAATAGTAAAGACCAGTTTTATTTTGCAATCTACTCGTCGCTAACAACTCATTCAAGCAGGATTTCATGTTCGGAACTGGAGGTCCAACCAAACTGTCAATCTTTGATGCGACCTTCTCACACCCAGACGTCGTGCGATCAACGGAGTACGAAAGATCTCGTGCAGATATTTATTTCTTCTTCTCCTTCTTGTTCTTGTTAACCGCTCTACGCTTATCTACACTTCGCGGACCCGAAAGATCCATGGTCGCACTAGCCATCCCCATTGCAAAGCCCTCATCACTAGAGCCGCTGCTCTCGTCATCAAGTGGCACCTCGTAACGGTGGTCTTCCAAATCGTTGTCTTCGAACATCGCAAAACTAGTTCTACATAGTTTAGAAGGCGTGATTCAGTACTTCTAGCTGTCAAAAGCGTCCCTGAACAATGCTTTGTAACTGTACACCTCTCTGCAGTCTTTGAAGTCTCTGTAATCTTTGTTCTCCTGTAACAGACAAATGATAACATAATCCGGACACTTTTCATGAAATAATTTTTCAAATACACAAAATCATAAATACAAACCCAATGCATTTTGCTTTAGCAGGTTCTTGGAATTCATAAATGGACAGAAATACTAGTTTTTTCTGGAACACAAAGGTTAACAAGCAGGACAACTTCAGTGACCTCCATAACAATCCATTACAATAGAACCACAGGTGGAGTTTACAATAGCTATTCACTTGCCAGATCTACCGAATATCACTTCCACGCATACACGAACGAACGGATTAGATCTAACACACAAAACAGACGGTAGGACTTTCTAATGCATGAAAGCAGTTCACAATCACTTCAATTTTACTGAAACATGTACAATTGTACCTTGATTTTTTGACCCCACCACTCCCAAGACGCGATAATTCTGCCAGTGCAGGGGTTGTATTCTACACGAGTGCAATGAAGCAATTCCTCCAATCTCTTGTGTTTCACACGAAGCGCATCCCAACGATTTTTTAGCTGCAACTAGTTCCAATTGTGGCCGGAGTTCGAGTTGAACAAATAAATTAGTGTTTCCCACCCGTGTTTCGTGAAACACTTCCCATTTCAGTGACCTTCAGCGATCACTGTCTTGCACGTGACAATGAAAATCTTATTCTCAAATGAGTTCCATTGAGCCTTTTTTTAGGAAGGGAGATTGGACTTTGTAGGACCGGCGCTGCAGCTGGCCGCTTGCAGGTCAGGAGCATTCTGATGCAACAAAAAGGCACACAAAAGAAAAAGCCACATGTGAGATGCATTTCAGTGACTTGTGCAGTGTGTGGGAGATGAATCATCTATTCGCCACAGACAACAAGTCGGCAATTAGGGTTTGTGAGAAGAGGAATAATTTTGATTTGTGCATTTACACTGAACCATATTGTACATTGTACACATGGGATGTTATACACCTACCGGAGATAAAAACGGATCCATAGGTGCGGAGGACTGATGAATAACAGCGATAGCTTCATATTTGTGGGTCGACGACTGCATGGTGGTGTAATCAGACGGTAGTTGTTGGCTTGGTCGATATAGGCCCCAGCTATGGTTAACTTGGGATTCACCGTCAAGCAGTGTCGGCAAATCGTCCGGTGATGTGGGAGGACTTAGGCGACTGTGTTGTAGAACTTGGCTGGAAATTGGACATTGATCTGGGGAAGAAACGGTCAATTGAATGCGGTAGGTGAGGTTTAAAGAGGTAGGTGAGTTTTTTATTAGTTGAGGGCATTTGTGGAAATTTTCTCCTGATTCATTCTGAAAAGTGGTTTGCCACTTACCGTA
Organism: Fraxinus anomala; assembly: GCA_903798345.1. Taxonomy (NCBI): domain Eukaryota; kingdom Viridiplantae; phylum Streptophyta; class Magnoliopsida; order Lamiales; family Oleaceae; genus Fraxinus; species Fraxinus anomala. The sequence goes on from CAIGRN010062196.1 coordinate 8,638, forward strand.
ATTTGTCTTTCCAACAGTCCAAATTGCAATTGCAATTGTAATTGAATTTATAGCCTCACCACAGGCGTTTAATTTATCACTTGACTTGAGAACTTAAAACTATACCACCTCATTTTTGAATAGTATACTTGTACGATTTTAGATAAATTTCCCATTTTTAACTATATTTTTCATAATTTATTATTTCAAAATGCATTCTATATCAAAAATGGTGCTCAAATATGCCCACAGTAAAAAGTTAAAAGTTTTATATTCACATAAAAGTACTAGTTTTAAAATAATTTATTTAAGTAGAAATAGTTACTTATTTTAGAAGTAAATGACAAAAGGGTAATTATATTCACACGACAAGTTTTTTTTTTTGCACCACGTTTTAATTACACTTAATGTTCTTAATTTTTGTTCATTATAGCACTTATATTCCTAACAATTCTCATATTATGTTTATCTTCAAATATTCATTAGTTAACACATTTCATATTCGATAGTAGTTTTATATTTAAAAGTCCATTGAAATTGAGTAAAATAACTTATTTTTTCATCATATTTAAAAAAAAAAGTGCAAAAAAATATTTTTTCCTCAATTTAAAGTATAAAAATAAAATACTTTGATATAAATTAAGTATGATACATATTAATTAATGGAAGGTTGAAATAAGAATTCGAATAAAAAAGTTAAGAAAATAATTGCTACAATAAGCAAAGATCGAGAAGTTGAACTGCATCTAAAATATAATATATCAAATAAAAATTATGGTGACAATATAATTACACATGATAAAACAAGCTTGCATTTGGGTACAAATTTATAAATGTTTTATAAATTCAGTTAAAGTCAAACATTGTTTTTTAACCTTATTTTCATAACTACTAATTATTATCTACTGTTGAAAACAATACTATTTCTCCTTATAAACCATTTATAAATTTGCGAAATGAAGGCTAAGTAGCTTAATTATTTTAAAATTTAACTAGGGATGACTAGTGATGTCAAACGAGCCGAGCAGCCGAAAACACAAGCCCCTTGGGCTTGAGCTCATCAAATGACGAGCCCGAGCCGAGTCGCAAGTGTGCTCGACGAGCTCGCGAGCAGCTCGTGGGCTCATGAAATTTTTAAAAAAAACGTGAAAAAAAAAAAAATAATAATTCAAAAGGCTCGTGGGCTCGCGGCTCGGCTCGTGAGCTCACGAGCTCTTGGGCCCGCCCACGATCTCGGCTCGTCTCATGAGCTCGTGGCTCGTGACACGAGCCATGAGTTAAGTCGCGCCATTGCCAACTCTAGGGATGTCAATTCAAACTGTTAAAATCGAAAATCGCGGTTAATCGAACCGAATGAGGTGAAAAAAATCGAACTGATGGTGCAATAAGGTGGTTATGATTTTGATTTTAATAACCCGGTTCGGGTTGGGACGGGTATGGTATTTAGCGACGGTGCCTCACCCTAAACCGATTACATGTTAAAAAAATTAATTGAGCAATTGGATTTTTCATTATTCTTTTCCAAAATTAATTGGGCAATTTTGACAATTGGGCTTTCCCAAAATTCTAGCTCAATTAACATTACTAGTAAACCCTTAATTCAGTAATCTAACTTTAACCCTACACATTAAAATTAAAAATTGGAAACCAAACTTACAAAACACTCATTCACTCAACCAACCACCCAAATCAGATCCGCCGACGCTCTGCTGCCTGTACCTCAAAGTC
>CAIGRN010062206.1:0-17091 GCA_903798345.1 Fraxinus anomala
TCTCTCTCTCTCTCACACACACAGACACACACACAGAGACATACACAGAGTGTTAATTTGTTTATGAAGGGAGGATCATTAGAAACGACAGGGATACTATAACAGTTGCTATAGATTGCAAATGGCTGATGAAATTGTTGAAGACAAACCGATAACAAGTGGCATGCATGCAGTGTTTGAACCGCAGAAGTATATTAACAAATGTCACTCATGCATTCTCAGCCACAATTCCACACCAGACTATTTTGCACTAGTCTTTACCCCTGCAATTTACCAGAGATTTTTTTTTCCATCTTCAGGGACATGTTTCTCTGTTCATATACGAATATTTGACGCAAAATATGCAGCACTTATTCTTAAAGCCTGCAGGAAGTTCCAAAACCTGTATGAGGAGATTTGGTTAAAATCAAATATTTATGTTTATACATTGAGAGGAAGAAAAGCTGGACTGGGTTTGTTCAGTTTTTCAATTCTCAGGTTTCACAGGAAAGTTTGAAGACAACTTATAATGGCTAAAATCAAGAATTTTGCCGTTTCTGCTGCTTTCATCTGCTTTTTAACAATATTTGCCGTTTCACTGGAAGTAACTCTTTTTAAGCCAACATTATTTGGCCCATGGGCATATAGATTGAGGAGGGTCAGTTTTGATTTGGGTTAGTGTTGGTCTGAGAAACCTTTTATGCATTTTTTCGATTTCCAACAAACAAACCATTTCATACTTTGCATTGTAGTAATTGTTTTTGGACTATGGTTGTAATATAGAAACTTGATAACTGCATTTGCATATTCATGCATAGGTACAAAAGCACCAGAGATGCCTCCTCAGATGAACCATACTACAAACACCAGTGATGACACTGAATGCACTGTTCGGGAGCAAGATCGCTTCATGCCAATAGCAAACGTCATCAGAATCATGCGTAAGATCCTCCCTACACATGCAAAAATAGCGGACGATGCTAAGGAAACTATCCAGGAGTGCGTTTCTGAATTCATTGGGTTCATCACTAGCGAAGCTAATGATCGTTGCCAGAGGGAGCAACGCAAGACCATCACTGCTGAAGATGTTCTTTGGGCCATGAGCAAGCTAGGATTTGATGACTATATTGAGCCACTGACTCTGTACCTGCATCGCTATCGGGAGTATGATGGCGGCGAACGTGGCTCGTTGACTGGTGAGCCACTGGTGAAGAGGGCAGCAGCCGATCCTGGAGTTTATGGGTACATGACGTTTCCACCAGTGCCTTTCCCAATGGCTCCACACCATGGATTCTTTGGAGCTCCTCCAATGATTGGTTTCCTCAAGGATCCATCAAATGCTGGTCCATCCCAGGCTGTGGCTGGCATTGATCCCTCTCCCCACTGTAAGGAGCAGGTTTAGAATTTGCTAAGAGGGGGAAGTAAAAGAAAAATAAAAAAACTGGGTTATTATGTAATGGGTTCACATAAGTTTTTATTTTGGGTATTAGGTATAAACTAAGCTAGTCCCAGCTGCTTGCCAAATTTGAATACTTATGAAGTTTTAATGCTTATGATTTAATAATTTTCATTTCTTCTTTTTCTTCTAGAAGTTAAAAAGTATTACTTGGGGGATATTGTATCATTGCCCGCCCTTTAAAAATAGCAAGTTGCAAAATCAATGTCATTACAAAAACCACCAAGATAAGTCGTATGGCTCTCATGAAACAAGACTTCAAATATTCGAGTACCCATCTAAGTCAAGAAACAAAACCTAAAAGTTGGTCATAGGAGGGCCACACTCCCAATTTAATGGAGATTTGGAATAGTTTTGTAGTTGAAAAGAAATTGTGCAAGTATAATAAAATTTTAAGAATCAACTTGTTACAAGACAATAAGTTGGGGACTGATATTTCAATTCTCTTTACTTAACATGTTATTTCTTTTAGAAGAGCAACCTCCCCCTAACATAAAATGTTAGAACCAAATCTAGATGGTATAGATTCTGTGATTACCTTTTTTAGTTCCAATCAAACCTGAAATTAGGAACTGAAAGCAAAGATAAAGAAGGGTAAGAGTGCTGCTAATGCACATCAGATTTTAGAGAGAGCTCAAAATCGATATGTTGATGCACCTTCGAAGTTCTGCAATGTGGAGTTATCTTTGCTCAAGCTTTTGTTGTGAAAAAGATGAGTAGAATCAATTTGTTCACATTACAATTCTGTCTCACAAACTAGAAACCGAAAACAAGAAATAGTGAGGAACCAAGTTTTTCTTTTCATGGTAAGCACCTAGTCTATTTTGGTATCATCATGCACTCGAACTATTTCCTTCTTAATCTAATAGCAAAAAGGAAAGAAAATGGATAAGGACAAGCTGATTCATAATAATATGTACTAATCAATTTCTAAGTTTCAATGCATTGCCTTTTTTTTCTTTAGATCATCTTTATTTTCAACATCTCCGCCTTCTAACATTCCAATTGTTTTTTCATCTTTCTCTTCACCAATGTCATTCCCTTCTACCTCTCCACCAGAGTCTCCCGAGTCAGCCTTGCATCTTTTCCTTTGAGGAATGATCTGAAAGAATGAATCCTTCCAGTCTTTTGCCTCCAAGAATTTGAGGATTATCTCTACCACTTAATTCACAGTAAGGACCTGTACTTGAATGAAGAATATTCCTTCAGAAGGGTAATAATATTTGACTTGATGCACAGCAATTTGGAAACATCAAGATGGATACAGTGTGGGAAAAACTGATGAAAAGAAAATCAGAGGGGCAAAATTTAATCATACGGTTTTTTTTGTCAATCACTAAAAGGTAAACAAAGTGCATGTTTTCAAAAAACTCAGATTACTAAGATATAGGTCTAACTGCAGTTATATGATAACCAGAAAAATTGATAGCATATTTCTAGGTTCCAACATTATCGCTTAGGCAAGGAAAACCAAGTTCTGAATGACCCATTGTATGTTATCATACCTCTTTTTGTTTTTGTGGAAAGCACTTGACACCTACCAGTTACAGCAGGTTTGGCTGAGCATAAAAGTTACTAAAACTTGCATGTAAATAACTTCTTGTTCCCAAATGTATTTTGATAAGCTACATTTTCTTAATTATAAGTAAAAAGTTACTTTGTTTGACACTAAGGTAGGTGTTAAGCAACTTATTTTCAACTTTGATGCATTACTGGTTTCAACTTTAAAAGTATATTTCTAAGCTTCGCCAAACATGCACAGAATTTAAGATGGTTACAATTGGAACCTACATTTGCACATGCAACATTCTTGCGTTAAATGAGAGCACTCTGGAAAGAAACTGCCAAATTAAGAAAAATAAAACCAAACACACCTGAGAACTAGACATCCTCAGATAATCCCTTATCGAGAGTTTTGCAGTTTGAATCCCTTGCTCTTCTGCTTTCTTCATAGTTATTCCTTTCCACCGGTTCCGGTCCACCAACTTTTAAGCACGGAATTCTCTATACAGTGTTACATTTCACCCGACTTTAGATGACCAAATAAATTCAAGTTTCTCAGCTTCAAACAATAGCAGTATGTTCAATATTTCCATGCGTTTATACTTAATTCGACCATTAACTCATTGGCAAAATTATGATTTTTTAAACCCTTTTTTCGTATGGTCTTACTTTTACAGTTCAATTGACACATCTGTTTGAGAAATTACAGATTCTTTCAGTACATTATTGTGCACAAATTTTAAAAGCAAATTGCATTCAGTTTATTAAAATTATTGTTTTAAATTCCAAAAATTAAACAAATTTCTGTTCTTTTTTGGAAATTCACGATGTTTTTTTCTCGCCAAAGTTGTACCATGCGCCTTATCAGTTACAATTCATTTCTTTAATGTCATCGTAAACTTCTTTTACCTAATATACGATGTCGCTGCAAGTTCACATTCATTAAAACGACATCGTATTTCCCCCAAATAAGAAGGGAAACCACCTGTTGAACGAGGCTATTGAGCTCAGAAGAGTTCATCAGATGCGCGAATTCGAGATCAATAACAACATTCTGGCCATTACTTTTCGCTTCGTTAAGTTTCTTGATTTTCTTTTCCCTTTCTTCAGACCCTTTTTTCCATGCGCTCCTTTCGCAGCCCTTTTCTTTCATCGATCAACTTTTCCCTTTCCTCCTGGCTGACACTCGCCAATTTCTCATCCCATTCTTTTCTCTTTCGCTCGACCTCTCTCTTCTTCTGCTCTTTCGCAAAGGCCTTTCTCCGCTTTTTTTCGCTTCGTATCTCTGCTGCTTCAGGAGCTTCTTCTTAGCGTTCTTGGACATGGGTTGTGGCTCAGTTTGCTCCGTCTCTATAACCTTCTCCATTCCTACAGTACTGTAACTGTATAAACTCTCGGCGAGTGCGCTTTGAGGGGCTCGTAACTTCGAAGATTACAGTGCCATAGATGAATCAAGAAAAACAAAGTTAGCTGGGATGACTTACCCAAAACTATAATCTGGCTCACCATGTTTTGGGCCTGATAAGTCAGGTGAGATAATTTTTAAGTATTGACTCAATTTTTATTTTAATTTTAATTTTAAAATAAAGCCATGTTTGATTGGATTAAAATCAGATTATTAATAGACGTTAACGGAAGTTGATAAAATATGTGGTTAAAAAATTGTGGATTCTAAGAAATGTGTGGTTTGATTTGAATTTTCACCAAACAAGAACTAAAGAAAATATGGAAATATTTTAGCCACATTTGGAAGAATTTATAAACGGTTCAATTTAAATGTTGAATAATTGAATAGTACTTGTGAATTTATTAAAAGTAAAGAGATGTAAATGATTGCGAAGAGATGCAAATGTCGTCACATGATAACGACAAATTCTATTCGTCATTTTGTTAGTTTGACATTGAACCCCTGTTTGGTATATATTCTTTCAAAATACATTATTTTAAAACTCATTTTCAACCACACATTCTTCAATAAAATAATATTTTACATTACATCAATAATTTTTCCTTACTTTTTAACCACATATTTCACATCATATCACTATTTAAAATACATTATTTCATCAAGAATATCTATCAAACACACCCTAAGTCTTTATTTGGTTCAATATAAAAATTAAATTAAAATTCAAGTCAAAGTTCATACATTTTACAACTTGTTAATGACATAATTCATCAATTTTTATCAAGTTTGGTTTTCTTTCATGGCAATAGGCTGGGACCAATAGTAACATAAACAAGATAACACGGGGTACAATTACAAATAGTATAAAGTGGAGGGATCGTTAAAAGAAAAAACCCGGTCCCACAAAGTAATTTATGGATAAATAGGGATGTGATAAAGTAAAGAACCTTGCTATGTATACAGTCATTGGTGGGGTATAAATTTACATTCCACTCACATTAGGGTAATTAATAAGAGGGCCCTACCCAAATGTGAGTGGTGTGTAAATTTATGGACAAATCTACTTGTACCTAACATGTTACATAATTTTTGACCAAATTGACAAGTGACAGTAGCAGCCCCCTATTTGGGAAATTTTTGACCGAATTGACAAGTGCGGTACTTAAGGGGCCGACACTTGTCAATTCGGTCAAAAATTATGTAACTTATAACATACACGTAACACAACCTTAAATTTACACCCTACTAATAATTGTACAAGTGGGTTTTCCCTAAAGTAAAAGTCAAGCATCAGACAACAATCGAAGGGGGAGCGGACAGACATGTTTAAAACCCTCTCATTACATCCCCAAATGCTCCTTCCGATTAATCTCCTCTTTTATTTGGGTTATTCTTGTGATACACAACATAAAGGGGGCACATAATAGGGAGCAAGGGGGCACCTGCGGCGCCCAGGCACCTCCATGTTATGTGCACTATTATGTACCACAAGAATAACTCCTTTTATTTTCTGTGAAGAAAATTCTCTACAAGTTAGTTGTCAATGGCTCAGAAGCTGCAGCAGCAGTTCAGCGAGATCGGTTTGAAGCTCGAGAATTCTCCTGCTTCTAAAAACGCTCTCATTAAGCTGTTGAAGGTGGGAATTGTTGTTCAATTTATTTCTTTTATTTGAAGTTTTGTTTCGTGTGAATTTTGAGTTTTGTTGTTTGGGAACCCTTGTAAATTGTGAAAGGTAACCTAAGGTAAAAGAAGAGACATATCCTCATATGTATAGTTAAGTTTTGTTAATGACTTCATTTTCTAGCAACTAGCAAGCTCCTCGTATATCTATCAATTTCTATTTTACATATTTCAAATATCCAAAGTTGTAAAATTTATCTTCTCCATATGCATGCCAATTACACCCATTCAAAGTCTCAAACTGTTTCTGATTTTTGGCTTCTGTTAAATTTGTTTGTGTATAGTTATGTATGCTTATTAAACATGTGTATATGAGTACATGGTAACATGTATGTGTTTTTGAAACCTCGTTATCTTTTAAAGCAAAATTGAGATTCAATTGATTTGCTTTCACAATATCTAAAAATCACATTATATCATGCTGCGAGAATTGTCATAAGCTGTTTTTTTATATTGATCAATGATAATTAAAATGCATTCTTTTTCCTCACAAGTTCTATATGTTGAACATGACTCAGTTTTGATGCTAGTTCCTTTCTTCTTTAGAGCACATCGAAGGACAATGGAAGTTCCATGGAGGACTTGACTGGTTGCAAAATAAAAAATTTGGTGGCCATCAGATAAAAAGTGAGCGATTGATTACCTCAGGAAACTATGATTTCGATGTCGTTTTTTCAACAAAGAAAAAGAGATGAAGGAGAGTCTCAAATATAGGATGTAATTTCTTTGAGCATCTAATCATTCTTTAGACTAGTATAGTAGTATGCTTTTGAATATTTCTCAAAAATCACTCCCTCTTAGCTCTTTCTTTGAAATTTTGAATCCGAGAAAGGTGTAATATCAAGCCATGTAATACCACCATAGTCCTTAATTCGTCTCTTTCTTTGTTGTTTGATTTCTCTTTCTAATGGGGCTATAAATGTTAAAGAGATCTTTTTTGTAACTTCAGCAATTATGCTTCACTGAACCTTCACTAAAAGACTTCCCTCGGTGTGATGGTTTTTGACCTTCACATTATAAGATTACCTCCTAAAGAACTCGCTATCTAAAATATTGGTCAGTCTAACTATCCATTTTCTATTGATACTGGTCCTGCATCATATGTTTTCTCTTCTTGTTATCCTGAGTATGCTGCTTTAAGATCTCATAACTGTCAAATTTTACAGGTTCTACGAAGGTGTTAAATCTTTTGATTCCCAGAATGAAGCACGTGGTAAGCTGCAATTTGCTGGGTCATTTTCTATCGTGGTGCTATAGCAAATTGTTTGCCAATTTTATCCTAGTTATCTTTTTCATTGTTCAATGTGTTGTAATTTTTCTAATTGGTTCATTTCAAAGATATTATATGATGATGGGGATGTGGAAGTTCTATGATTAGACGAGGAGCTGAGGGAGCTTGTTGACAATTACCAAAAAGCTATAAAAGCTGTAAATGTCTAATTTTTCAATTATTTTTCCATTGACAGTGTACTATTTTCTGGTTTGCCGTTAGAGCAAAGATTGTGGCTTAAGATCTAACAAGGTTTTCAACACCATTTGCAGCGGTCAAATGCAATGAAGGGCTCCCGTCTTAAAAGAGTGCAAGTGCTCCCTTCATTTAATGCCCCAGTCTCCATATTGTAGGGCATATTTTATGATTTGCTGAAGCCCCCAGATTCATCTCAACAAATATAATAGGGAGTTTATTTTCATTGAACAATAAAATACTGGCTTGATTTTTTAAAATTTACTTGAACTGCCATTTAGCATATACACTTGCTATCATTCTATTCAACCCAGTTGTAGTGAAATGCTTGATTAGTCAACGTATAGGAAACTGCATCTTCTCAAATCATTTTCGTGTCCATAGTTATGGAAAGGCGATTGATTATCACTACATGTATTTATTTATAATGTTTATTTACTTAATTGTTAATCTCTCTCCACTTGCGCAGCTGCATCAGCAAAGTAAGCTATCTGGGAATTTATTTTTTCGTTAACTATGCAGATCATCTAGGAACAAACGGAAGTCTGTAGGAAGCTCAAGAGAGGATTAAAAAAATGTCTGAGATGTAAGTCAGCTGTTGCAAAATATTTGTGTCATTGGTTTGTCATCATCTTATGTACAAAATTGACTTGCACATCCCCTCCATCTCAAGTAAGAAGGAGAAGAACCACTCAAGAGAAGTGAAGCAGATTCAAAAGGGTGTATTGAAGCGTAAATCCTCTACCTAGAGGAGGGGAAGCCCTGTTGTTGCACGACCTGAATCTGCCACAAAGTCCATTCTTGATGGTGTGGAATCAGGTGAAAGATTTTATTGTTACATATTCTTTCTTATTGAATAAAACATTCTAGTGAAACGGAATATGTACTGCTGATTCATATGCTAAAATCAAAAGATGGTAAATCAAAGGAATTTTGAGCGCGTGGGATTTCCTGATCGATTTTTTTAACTCTTTTTTTGACATTTCTTATACTAGGTCATACATTACAACAGAATGTATAATTTTGTAATTTAATATATCCATTTCATAAAATCTTCACCTGGACAGCATAACCCTGAGTTAGGTTAAGTTTACTTGCAATTGAACCATACACCACGACTAGTTCTTATCTGTTTGTAAATACAAACTAGATTTCAAACTTGTCTTGAGACATAGTCATTTGGTAATATGAGTTTCCGTGAACTATTTAATTAGTGAATTTGGTAAATTGTGAGTTTTTACCTTTTATTTTGTAGTAAGATCATTGTCAAAGAATACACTGTTAACGATTGCCGGTAATTGTGAGCTGAAATCTCCAAATACTCACTAATTTCCAAAATCTATATAGCAATCTTAGGTTCTGTTACCTCTACATGTAAATCATTTGTTACAAATAGTTATGTGAATTGCTAGCTCAAGATCTCTGAGTTTGAAAGTAGCTTTAAATTTAAAAACTGTGCCCTGTTTGTCTTGTCTATTTACATGTTCTCTTATCAAGAGCAGTACCGATTGATGTTTATTGTTAACTCTTCAACTTCCTGACAATTCAGAGGAACCAAATAAAAGAGTTCAGCTGATGAGGACCAAGATCAAGATGCTGAGGATGTCTCAAGTAATGCTGCAGAATCCAAAGAAGAAGAAATGATAGAATCAGACTCTCAAGGCAGTCAATTCGATGACATGGATAGTCATCCACCAGCGTCAAATAAACCCGGAAAGGGGACTCCACCGTCTGATTTTCTCCTTGCGGAATTTTCTGATGATGAGCCCCTTGTACTAACTCTCCCCATGCGCTTGGCATATTATTTATATACATTGTTGATACACATGATTTCTGTATACTGATGGAGTTTTTGTTAATTGCAGAGCACATGGAAACACCAAGTAGGGAAAGAAGATTAAAGACCAATACTTCTCCAATGAAACCATCAGATGCAAATTTGGTGCGGTAATGAGAAGCTGAGATTAGATGACAACATTCTCAATAAAGTCAGTTGATTATGGTAAAATTGTATCCCTTAGGAACCTTAGTTGACCCTGTTAAATTGATGTAAAGTTTCCCTTCAGCAAATTATAGGACACGGTAGAGATGTGGCATATAGGATACAAAGATGATGGCATGGGCAGTACTAATTTGGAGCAATCAACTAAACGTTTTGTTTCTTCTTAGGTTTCATGTAAAGTTACAATTCGTCGCACATTCTACTGTAGCTTGGGCAGGCCATCTTTATAACTTAGATTTCTTGTTTGTACATAAGCATATTGGTTAAGGTTATGTAAGTGCATCTTGTTTTACAGTCATCTCCTTCAATAAAGCTCCAAGTACAGAAAAATTTTAACTGAATTGATATTGACGTTGATATGGTCGAACTTGATTGGCCTTTTTTTTGTCATCTTCCAATGATGTCACGCCAAGTGTTGTCTATCAAAATTTTCTGTCAAAACAATATGTATTTATAGCATGATTGCATCTCCAGTTGTTCATTGACATAATATTTCTAGAGAAGCTATGGGTAAAAATAGGGAAATTGCAATGGGTCCTTAAACCTTTTCAGAAAGCTACAATACTAAGGACATGTTACGGTATACAGAATTTGGCAGTACTTATAATGTATAAAATTTAAGTTCTTTTCCGTAATATTTAGTGTCGTGGGTGTTTATTATACTCCTTATAATATATAAAATTAAAGTTATTTTCTTTATATTGTCTAGCATTGCGGATGTTAATTATACTGCACAGGATTTGGGCAAAAATTTGTGGGTTTTTCTTCCCCGTGTTCAATTCAACCTTTAACATACTATACGAGTTTTTATGCAAGTACAGCGCTTGTAAATCGATTTAACTTATTTTAAAAGTAAATGTATATTTGGATAGAAGTGATGATTTTGAGATTTATGATAGTATTGGTTTGATTTTGTACAGTTACGTTTTGATTCTTTAGCATTAACATTTTATTAGCAAACTCAAGTTGATTACTATGGTTCTTAAGGTTAGGGCATATTTTTAATTTACCAATAATTCAATTTCCATAGTAATATTAAATATTAATTGAAAAAGAAGGTACCATAAATATTAGAATATATAATTACTAAATCAGCTAATGAACACAAGCGGGGATAGCTCAGTTGGGAGAGCGTCAGACTGAAGATCTGAAGGTCACGTGTTCGATCCACGTTCACCGCATTGCTGTTTTAATATTAATTTTTATGTGCTAATTTTTCAGATTTTGTTACCAAGAAAAACCTGGGAAACAATAACCATCGTTATAATTAGTTTTATTTTTTTCTTCCTCTTGCATCGCGCACGTATAAGACAACAATACTGTCTAGTTCACAACATATTTAAAGTTGGCCACGTGATTTTTTTTAATCACCACTTCATAGATTTTTACATTACCCAAAATGTTCGGATTATCCTTTTTGGTTTGCAACCAAACGTACAACAAATAGCAACATCACTGGTTTCGGTGTCAGCACATACAATCATAAATACACCGGGATACAGCCATAAAGGCTACAAACTTGAGGCGTGCATCTAATCTTTGGCCCTACAATGTCATGAATTCAAGAACATCTTCAAGAAATTGTCCAAAAACATGTACAAAACACTCATAATTCTGACGTTCATCCTGTGGTCAATGCAATGCAAATCATGCTTTCACAACCTACTAATACCATAAACTCGTTTCATGTGTATGAATCTTGTGTTTCTGAAACTTACATGAAATGAAAAGTTCTATTTAGTCAAATAAAGAGTGTGTTGTAACCCGGGATGTTGAAGAAAGGACCTCACCAAGTCCCCTTTCAAGCATTCATTGATAGGCAATCGTTGACTCTTACAGGCAGCAAGAAGCCTGGTCACGCTTTGGTGAACTTCACGCGGTTAAAAGAAGAAACTACAAAATAATAGTCGGAGCACACCCAGAAAGATTCTAAATATGGTTAAGTTTCTCCATTATTGAAAACAAATTCCAATAACACTGCTATTACCTAGAAGAAATCGAACTCTAGATATTTGTCACTTTTCTGATCTGGAATAGCTACGGGAAGAGCAGTCTTCTCGTCCTTCATTGCTGCTGGAACGGGTAACCTTTCAAACTCGACAGGCTTTGGGATATCGGGAGGGGTGGCACAACGTATCAAAGCCCAATTAACTCCTTCAAAGAATGGGTGCTGCTTAATCTCAGTTGCACCTCGTTTATAAGCTAATCTGTGTTGTGGTTCTTTCACAAGCAAACCCCTGATCAAATCCCTTGCAGCAAAACTAACAACCGGTGATTCTGGAAATCTGAGAGGTTGTCCGACAACATTAAACAATGTGGCTCGATTGCCAGATCCTTTAAATGGAGTTTTGCCAAACAAAAGTTCGTATAGGAAAATCCCAAAAGTCCACCAATCCACTGCACTTCCATGACCTTCACCTTTGATGATTTCAGGTGCCAGGTATTCATGGGTTCCCACGAACGACATTGACCGAGCATTGGTTGGTTCAGCCATCAGCTCAGGTAATGGGCTAACTTGGTTTCCAATTTCATTTTTGGGCTTCCCATCCTTTTTGGATTTCCTTGAAAAGAGACGAGGAGAGAAGCATGATGTTGGAACCACACACGATGGCTGAATGCAGGCAGGTTCAATGCAAGCTGGCTGGACACAATACACAGAATTTTTCCGCAGGGGCTCAGATTCCAATGATGAGGTCTTGACCAATGTTGGGCTGACAACACAACGAAGTGAAAGGTCAAAATCCGAGAGCATTATATGTCCATCGTCCCTCACAAGAACGTTTTCTGGCTTCAGGTCACGATATACTATCCCAAGCATGTGTAAATATTCAAGAGCAAGCAAGACTTCTGCCACATAAAATCTGCCACCAAGTAAATGAAAATAGGAAATGTTAAATGCATTGTATTCAAGATAAGACTTCTAATGTGGTAACGAAAAATTTCTGATGTAAGATACTCATTAGATCAAAGATGACCACAAGGTGGCATTATTTTATCCAGTTCTCTTCTGATATTTGAGGTATTATTGATAATTGATTTGTTATACCTATTGCTACGGATCTTTTTTTTTTTTTTTTTAAAAACATAAATATAAGTTTTATCACAAAGTAAGAAATCAAGTATGGCTTGTCCTCATTTCACTTAATATGAACACACCAATACAATTTCATGCGAAAATGACTACTATATCTTGGATTCTTAATGACCTGATAGTTTGAGAAGCTTATTTAATGTCTAAGATGTTAATTTCATAAGGATTTTGGACCGTATGGAAATGCAGAAAAATACTTACAAGCCTGTAACATTTCACATAGTTAAAATTATCAAACAAGCTGCAATTTTGACTGAAAGAAGAGGCATGAGTCTGTACTATGATTTGACAAACACTTGATGCTCTTAACATCAAAATAAATTGAGATATATGAGACGGAACTATAATTTGACAAATCTGCTTTCCAAAGAATGCATCATAAGTATTTCAGATAATTTCAAGAATATTTATTATATGAGAGAAAAAAGTAGCATGTTCCATTGAAGTTTTCCTTTCAAACTTTAGATATAGTCAGGAGAAAGTCATACTTTACTGCTTGTTCGGAAAAATACTTTCCTGGCTGCCTCTGTCTAAGACTGTGTAGGTCTCCTCCAGGGCAGAATTCCATCACCAAACACGAAAACTTGTCGGTTTCGAAGTGGGAGTAGAGACTCGGAAGGAAGGGATGGTCCAGGGACTGTAAGATCTCCCTTTCCGTCTGAGCACGAAGAAGCTTCTTTCGACCTGCTAGGGATGCTTTGTCCATGACTTTCATAGCGAAGTAGCATTTCGTTCCACTCAACTCAGCCAAATAAACACTCCCAATATCTCCACAACCTAATCTCTTCAGCAGTCTGAAATGGCTCAAACCTAAGACACCATCTCTGGATCGGACTGCTTGAATGGCTTCCCATCTTGAATCATTTGCTTTGTGGGGTTTACTGACGCTGCTGTTAAAACTGCTACATGTGCTCTCGTCACTCACATCACTGCCCGTGCTTTCTCGATATGCACTGTTTTTTCCGCTCTCGACAACATCGGCATGATCGCCAATTTTGGCACTTCCACTTGTTTTTGCTAGACTGCTTGCACCATCACTAACATTTGCCAACACAAAACTATTTTTCACGCTCCCGTGCTCAGTTATTTTTTTTCCTTGATCAACAGAACTTTCTTGTGAGCTAATCTCATTTACTTCTGAATCTAAAGCAGTTGACACTAGCTCAATATTGGCTGAAGAGATACTTGAATCAGATTTTCCAGACGACAAATTTGCAGACACTGAATCAACTGAAGATTCATTTTTGCAGTCATTTGGCTCGATTTTTTGCTGAACACCATTGCCTCTTTGTTGCATTTCTTGGGAAAGTCTATCACCAGTTTTTGAGGCCATCAAAGAGAGAAATTTACTTTGCTTTTAATTAAATCCAAGAAAATATTGATCCATGATGTCTTCTTGATTACTGTTAAAACGTTTATTCACCACCAATGCTGCCACATAACAAACGTGTTAAATTAAGATAATAACCATTACAGCAAATACTGTCTCAGCCTAGCCTCAAAGAGCATTTCTGAGTAGACAATTCAGATACACAAATTATGGAACTAGATACGTAAAAGTCTTATTGAGCAATTTGACGTGAAAAATCGAATTATGTGAATACCATATCCATATCTAACTCGTCGAGAATCAATCAGTGATGAAGATAATCATGGATCAGAGTTTTAAAATGTCTGGAAATTGTAACAAATTAATCGAAGTTGAATATTTTAGGGAAAAAAAGAAAAAGTTCCAAACTCCCCGTATATTCAAAAAGCTCCTTTTATCAAATCACGTACCAAAAATAAGAGAGGAAAAAACAACAAAGTGGGCTACAAAAAAAGAGATGGAGACTGCACATGTAGAGAATACTGGTCAACGACACAGCTTCATAAAAATACTTTTCATTTTTCTCAACAAAAAGCTTAAAGAATTAAAATATCAAAATCACTTCCAGAAAACCTGAAAAGAGAAGTTCAGAAAAAGAAAAAATAAAAATAGATGCAGGAATCAAGGGCCACCGAAAAAAGTAAAGATAGCAGTTTCATAATAGCATGCAATGATTTCATATTCATAGAACAAGTAATCAGAGACTAATTCATGCTAAAATTGTACAAAAATCATATCTTGATACAAAACCCACAATAATTATGCAATTTCCAAGACAGATCCAGAATCAAAAAGAGTATAAACAACAACCCCAAAAGGAGAATCCTGAAACCAAAAGGCACATGCCTACAAGAACACAGAAAAGAACCCTTACTTGAAAGAACAGAAATAAGAAAGGCACCTAAATTTACAAGTATAGAAGGGCTTAGCTTTGGCAGTGAAAAAGAGGGCTATAGAAAGAGAATTCTCTCTCATGACCTCTTTCTTGTTGGTTTTGTATCTGTGACTACAACTAACAAGTGGAGGAGAGAGAGGGAGAGAGATGTTTCCAAGTAATATAAAAATTAGCTGGGACCCCAGTTCATGGACTATTAGGCGAATCAGAGTTGGAGGGGATGTTGGGGTCAAAACTCGAAAGCCGTAGTATAATAACCAGAGACTTTCTCTCTCTTTCTTACAGTATTTTTCATTTTTCTTGGAAACAATTGCACCGGTTGATCCTCTTCGTCTTAAAGGGTGTTTGGGAATTGTTTATAATAAATTATAAATAAATAAAAATAAGTATTTATGAATTTCACGATCATATGGATCAAAAGTGATTTGATAGATTATAAATGATAACCAAATAAGGGCTTAATAATGAACAAGGTTTTAAATATCGATTTGAACATTTATTGAAAAAGATAAAATGTCGAATCACGATAGAATCAAGTTCAAATTGGTAATTACAGACACGAAACCGATCAATCTTTAATTATTTCAATGTGTCAAAATTTACCTTTTTGGCCTATAATTGAAATAGTTTCCAAATTTTCTAGTTGATTGGCAAAAGTCGAGTTTTGACAAGTAATAAGTTGGTCATTAAAGTCTATATTTGGTTTAGCTAAAAAGTTGATAAAAATTAAAGTACAAGTAAAAAATTAATTTTAAACAAACGTTTCATGAAACTCGCATCTTTTATCAATTTTTCCAACACGTGTCATTAACTTTTATCATAAACAGAGGATAAATGTTAATAAGAGCAAACTAATCTCTAACATTCTTATTATAAATAATTTCAAAATCAATTTGGTTCAATTTTTTGCTAGATTACGATCGGACCACCATGAAAACACATATTTGAAGCAAAATGGAGCTTTATAAAATTAGACAAACGAGTACTACATGATATTTTAAGAAAAATTTAGACAAATGCCAACACTAAATGCTTGATGTAGGACTTAATTGCGATCTTTATATTTTTCTTTGCCGACGTGTTTTGATTGATGAAATGGATAATATTTGGGAGGAAAGTTAATTTTATTTTATTATTATTTTCAACAATGTATTTTGTACTTTTTTAATTATTCAATAATTCATTGTTTTCTGGTCCCATAGCTTTTCTGACGCAGCCCATCCAGGTCTTTCTAAATTAATATATATCCTTTAATTTCTCAATTTTATGATAAAAGCAACGGAAAATCCTTGCATGGTCTGAAAGCGAAAACGATCTCACACAACTAGAATACGTGACATCGTGTTACTTAATAATAGGGGCGGAATTAGAATAAAAGAGTTGTGGGATAAATTTCACAAAAATTTAATTGTGAGAGCAAAATTGAAGACTATAAAAATATTGCATAAAATCTTGAAAAAACTTAGCCTCGGTTTGGCCTCCATTAAAATTTTAATATATTTTTCTCCCGCTTCTTTTCAACCACACATTTTTCGATAAAATAATATTACACTTAAATCAAAAAAAATCCTTCTTTTTTAACCACACATTTTCCAAAAAATTACTATTGCAAAAATCTCATTATAATGAGGGCCAAACATGATCTTAATTTAAAATCTTGGAATTGAAATTTAGTATGGAACGGCGAACCCCATTGTCCCCACACTAACTCCGCCCATGCCTAATAATAGAAAAAAAAAAAAAAAAATCTGTATTTCATACTAAATACTATTATTTATATGATTTTTATCAATAAACTATTTTATTTAAATTTTTCTATTTTTTTTTAAATTTTCATTTCTACATGTGTCTCTCTATCTTTATTTGTATAGTCTATAATGATAATGATCGATGAATAAGAAATTTTCAATTGGTTGCCTCTCCCTTTCCCCACCTTATCCCATCTCTACATGAATCTTTACAAATTCAAATGGTCTTCTAGCTTTAAACTTGCACGATTTGTATAAAGTATCCATCTAATATGATACATTCATAAAGGTAAGACAATCATCGATTTACTCACACACCCATCATAGTTCTTCTAAAAGCTCTTTAAAAAAAAAAAAAAACTCTTTGAAATTAATATCTAAACACTAATTAAATTAGTTTTTTCAGAAAACTCTTTTACAAAAAATAAACAGAAAGTAGAAGATTTTCTCAAAACGAAGACCAAAAAGAACAGTATAAAAACTTTATTGGCACGT
>CAIGRN010062227.1:0-14894 GCA_903798345.1 Fraxinus anomala
AAAAAAATAAAATAATAATAAAATAAAATAAATTAGAGATGGAGTTTCACGATTTGTAATTAGTTGCTTTTTTTTAAATAGTATTTATCTTTCATTTTATACAAATCAAGACAACAAACAGAAAAGCTCAGCCTAGCCCAATATATCTTTGTTTTAATAGTATCATATATGCCTGAACATCGGATAAGATCAATCCGGGTATTTTTAATACCCAGAATCACCAATTACACTTCGGTTATTTCCTATTTGGAACAATTCGGTTCCACGTAATTATTGGAACCAAACCCAAACTCAAACATCGATTTCGGTTCGAATTCAATTATACCCATAATATTTTTGATAAAAAATCGTAAGTTGGCTATCCAAATTATTTTTTCAATATTTAGTAGAAATAGAAGAAATAAAATATTTCAATACTTTCTTAATCCACTAGAAATATGCCACTAAATAGCATTCAATATCTAGCATAGTATCACCAATTCCGGGTGTGGTTCTGCGTGCGGTGCCTCAAGAAGGATTTGTGAGGCAGCAATGTGTAAAGTACGGTAAGGAGTGGGTATGAATGAAAATGATATAATTCGATTATTATATGAATGAATATGATTTTTTTTAGGGTATTTACTACTTAGACCTTGTAAATTTAATACTTTTGGCCTTTCAAATTTGCTATTTGTTTGGCAGGATCATTGGGTTAAGGTAAATAATTGTAAAAAGAAACTTATCAAAAATGACAAATTTGACTTCAGAGTGAGGTACCCAAGATTTCGGTTCAAGAACCAAGAATCGATCTAGACCTGATCAGTTCTCGCTTTCGATTAAATGTCCAGCCTATCATATCAGAATGAGTTGAGCTGTCCAAACCAAGAGCAACTTGAAACGTCCATTGGCTAGCCCATTTGTAAAAACTTAATGAACTGATGGGCCCAGGCCTTTTTCTATATGGGTATAGGCAAGTCTCTTCTAAAGAGGAGATGGCTTGTTATTACCTTTATCATTCGACTACTCTCAACTTAAAGTGCTTAAATTAAAATTTAAGTTGGTTTCTATTTCGCCAAACATGTACTAAACTACCAATTAAGAGCCAATGCACATGTGAAAAGGAAAAAAAATAATTAACAAATAGGGAGGAGCACAAGAAAAGATTCCGACAAGTGCACTTGAGCAATCCATAAGCGTATATAGACACAACACAAAAATAGAACTCAAAATTCGTCAATTTCTTACTGTGAGTGTGGATCACTCAAATTCATATGGCACTTGCTTATTGAACAACTGGGTTTGGTGAGAATTGTGCTTGTTTGAAAGAGAAAGCAACCACAAGATAATATCGAATCATTGAATTTAATCTAAGGTTCACAATCCTTCCAAACAAGCATAATCCTCACTAAACCCACTTGTACAATAAGTGTCATGTGGATTTGTGTGATCCGCACTCACAAATCTTCACATTGAATCACTCATAATCCGCTATTTAATTCCTTGGATATAAGTGTTATCCCTTAGCATGATCTTATTTTATCATCATTGCTCACTCCAGCTCAGTACCTGCACAGCAGTTAACCGTTATTAATATTCAATATTGATAAACATTTTTTGAACTTTTCAACAAAAAGTACTTTAGTTTCAACATGTAAGCTAACTTCTCCCTAATGAAGTGGTACTTCACCTCAATATGCTTAGATTTTTCATGATATTCAAGGTTTTACACAATAGCAATGCACTTTGACTAGCAATAAATATCGTGACATTTTCATTCAAGATGTTCAATTCACATAACTGGCATTTCAACCACATGCATTCTTTTATAGCTTCAGTTGATGCAATATATTTTGCTTTAGTGCTGGATAGTGTGACTATAGATTACAACTGCGATTTTCAAAGTAATAAAGAAGATGAATTAGTAGATTTACTTTGATCTTATCCCTTCTAAAATTAGAATCTACATAGCCTTTTGCCTTTAACTTATCACTTCATTTTTTGAACACTAATTCCTTTTTTAACAGTTTTAGCTAGGTATCTCAATAGCCATTAAGTGCAGTCCATCTAAGTATCCCTTTTTCATGTGTGTAGCTAATGGTATATTAATAAATTTAACAAATTTCATACCAAATTTGGTTATCACTTTATCCAAATAAGACTTTTGACTAATAGTCATTCTATTATCAATCTTATTTCTTTTAATGACCATGCCATGAATTTTTCTTGCATTTCCTAAGTGTTTCACATCAAAATTTAAAAGGTTTTTCATCTTTATGATTTCAACTTTACTAATATTAGCAACATGTTATCTACATATAATAATAAATAAACTTTACAACCTATCTTAGAGTTATTATAATACGAGCATGTATCGAATTCACTTCTTTTAAAATCAATTTTAATCACATAAGCTTCAAATCTTCTAAATTATTGCATAAGACTTTGCTCAAGACCATACAATAATTTTCTAAGCGAGCACACAAGTTCAGACTTCCCTTTCACCTCAAACTCTTGAGTTTGGGACATATAAATCACTTCATCCCACTCACCATGAAGAAACGTTATCTTAAAATCTAGTTGTTCCAACTTCCATCATACTGGACAATTAAGACTAAGACTAACCTTATAGTTTAATAATTAATAGTAGGCGAGAACACCTCATTATAATCTATCCCTCTCTTTGAGTAAATCATGTAGTAACCAACCCAGCTTTGTAGCTTAAAGGGTCATTAGGTCTTACTTCTTTCAACTTGTTGATCCATTTATAATGGACTAACTACCTTTTAATTCTTTGATTTTTCAACCAACTTTCAAGTCTTATTTTTGTTTAGAGACTGGATTTCCTCTCTCATAACCTTTTTTTTTTAATTCCCAGAATTTTTACAATTAACAACTTACTCAAATGAAGAAGGTTCAAGTAACCCCAAGTCTCCACCTGAAACTAAGACAAACTTCATAAAATTTGAAGAGTTGTATT
Source organism: Fraxinus anomala (assembly GCA_903798345.1). Taxonomy (NCBI): domain Eukaryota; kingdom Viridiplantae; phylum Streptophyta; class Magnoliopsida; order Lamiales; family Oleaceae; genus Fraxinus; species Fraxinus anomala. The sequence continues at coordinate 2,957 of CAIGRN010062227.1, forward strand.
TAAAATTGGTCCTCACCTGTCTACTCTCACTATCTCTCACCAATTGTTAATCTTCAGATTAGCACTTATAGATTGTTCTTGATTAGGGACAACCATTTCAGGATTGCCAAGAATTTCAAGTTCAGGTTACTCTATCACTACTTCTTGAGCAGATTCTACTTGAGATTGGGTTTCACCAGTCTCTAGATTATCATCTAATTTATTCACCTGAAACTCGATTTTCTTCTCGGTAAAAGATTTCCAATTTTTTAGTCTATTTTTCTAACTGTCTATATTTTTAAGAAAAGACATATCAAGGTTTTTGAACTTCACATCTATACTGTTAATTATCTTAATGCCCTTAAAACCTAAAACCAACAATCTATATCCTTTGACTCCATCTTGATAACCTAATATAACACACTTAGTAGCCTTGGAGTACCCTCAACTTGATATGTATAAGTAGCACAACCAAACACTCAAATATGTGACAAATCTGGAGTTTTTCTGGACCACAACTTTTGGAGAGTTATAAAGTTAAAATAACTAAAAGGTAACATATTTATCAAATAGGCAACAGTACACATTGCTTCACCTCATAAACATTTAGAAAACCTGGAACTAATCCTTATACATTTGATTTTATCCATTAAAGTCCGATTTATTCTCTCAACCCCCATTTTATTGGGGGCATTTATCACAGTCCCGCGTCTCATGATACCATTTCCCTTATGGAAGTTATCAAATTCAAAGTTGCAAACTTTAAATCATTATCTGTCCTAAGAGCTTTCAATTTTTCCTATTTGGTTTTCAATTAAGGCAAGCCGAACATAAACTTACAATACGTTTCAGATTTGGATTTAAGGATATACACCCAAACTTTTCTTGAGTGATTATTAACAATGGATAGAAAAGAATTTGTTCTCAGCATTTGTGAGATGTTTTTCTAGACCTCACAAATCCGTATGAATGCAATCTAATGGTTTCTTAGTACTATGTTCATCTATGCCAAAGTTGACCATGTGCGACTTTGAACATACGTTTCACAAAAGCTCAAAGATGTAACACTATCCTTACTAAGAAAATTCAGGTCATTAAGACATTTCAACCTGTTGTTCTCAACGTGTTACATCCTTTTCTGCAAAATGTCTGATCTATCTTCACAAACTAAAGATAACGTTGACTCTTTTCTATCTAAGGTTTCACCTTGAAGGACATACAACCTGTTCTTCTTGGGACCTTTCGTAACCACTAGAGACCTTCCATAAATCTTCAAAATGCCAAAATAATATTTGAACTCATAATCCTCATCTTCCAGAATGGAAATAAGATTCTTTGCAAGGCTCGAGACAAGCACCTAGAAGAGGTTTGATAATCCTATCATGCATCCTGGTATCAATATCACCTATTCCTTCTACAATGTATGTACAGTCGTCTCCCAATATACTTTCCTAGACTTAATGTCTCTATAGTTATATAACTAGACTTGACAAGACACATATGAACAGTGGCACCTAAATCTAAAATCCACTCATTGTCAAAATAAATATTCGACAAATTCATGATATGTATGCTATCAAGGGTGTTCGTATAAATTTCGTAAGCGTATGAAATCATTGACAAGTAATAGATTTAGAGAGTCAAGAGTATCATCTCATAGGAAGTAAACCTTAAATCGAATTTTATTAATTCATAGTTGAATTCGAACGTAAAGTAACAAAAGAGATTATTTGTTTATTATATCTAACTTATTTAAGATTACTTTCATACATGCATTTTGAACAATTGATAATTCTATTATTCAACTTTATTTTTCAAGATAAGTTAATTATACTCTAGGCACGACTTGATCCTTTTCTTAGTGCGAATTTATATGAATAGAACGCATTCGATTAAACGATTGTCTAAATGATTGCACACGTGATATATGTTATTCTAACATGTATTCCCCACGTATTAGTCACGCATTGTTCTACGTATTATGAATCTCATTACTACAACAAATAACGAATTACCTAATTGGTGATAAAACAATTAAATAATTCAACAGGCATGCATAATTAACCAAGAAACACAAGAATCGCTAAACTACTTATAATAAATAAATAAAGGGTTCATCTTCATCCAACATAAAGATAATCTAGCATAACATATTCTAATGATAAAACAACAAGAAGAATGGAAAATCATCATTCAAAATTTATAAATACAAGAAATAGATGTGAAATCTAATTATTTTTCTTAATCTTCAATACCAAAATTTGATTTTTCGCGTACTTGTTAGATAACCTATCATTAGTCTCATAATTAAAATTATTGTATTAAATCTATGAACAAATTCAAAATCATAATACACAAATCAATTATATTTATCCAATGTAAAATTAATACGTGTTTGTGAAGAATTATAGAAAACATCATAAATTTACAAGTTAGTTGAATTCTCGACCCTCAATGGTCAAATATATCATTTCCTCGCTTGTGAGATACACACTCCCAACTTATTTGTTTAACTCTCTTTTCACAAGGTGTGATCTAAGGTTAATTTTTTCTATTAATCCATATCCTCTGTAGTTTGGATAGACTTTACTAATTACAAATCAATATTTCAATAAATAAAGATTATCCTATATTTTGATTGTTTCAACCTCTAAGAATTAACTAAACTAGTAATCCCATGCCAAGACTCTAATTTTCTCAAATAAGTGATTGAGGCTTACTCAATGCATGTAGTGCTGTTTCATGCACCTTTTTTTTCCCATATTTGCTGTGCGTATTCTATTTTATGTACTACTTTGATCCCTTTTTGAATTTTCATTTTAAGATTTTCATTAAGTGTCATCATTGAGATATTTTATAAGGCAATTCCACTCGTGAATCATGATCGATTTTCCCTTTTTATACAATGTCCCTCATAAAGTATTTATTTCCAAAACTTGACCTCAAATTTATGATTTTCACCTAATTTTCATTTTGTAGGTCTTAGACAATTCACACAAGAATTTGCAAACATGAAATCCCTATTCATATCAGTTTCTTCCTATAACATTGTAATCACCACCAAACCATACTAAATTTAGTTTTAGGGTGTATAATACAATGGTTTTTTTCTAGTTTGAGATATAAGTTTCAATATTTCAACCTATCATGCATATGAAGTAACTCATTCCTTTACAATACTAAACTAAATTCACGTGTTTAAAGGTTATCAAATTCTACATGGATGGGCATCAACTAATCTAACCATACAACTAATTCATAATTCATAAACTAACACATAAATATATAAAACATTTCCAACAAGGCTAACTAACCAACACAAGCAAACAAATTAAAAAGAACAAAAAGGAAAATATTTTTGAAATTTTTTTAAAAAAATCATTTTTTTATCTTTTTCATATTTAATGACGCAATAAAAAATCACACAATCACACAAAAGAATTACTAAAAACTCAATATTTTTTCCACCCTAAACTTAAATCAGAAATTGCCTTCAATTCCTCAAACTCGTATCAAGTAAGCAAAATAAAAAGAGAAAATAGGGAAATAAGAGACTCTTCAGATGTATGTCAATGGTGGATGCTGATTTGGAACAAAATTCTAATTCTAGATGATCCATTTGGTTGTGTTCTTTCCCTTGTCCATCATTGGTTTGTGTGTTTTTATTTGTCATGCTCCTATAAAATAAAGAGAAATCAATCACAATTAATAATAGGTAATAATTCATATTAAGCTCAAACACATCAACTGATCAAAGGCTATAGGATAATTTGGGGATGAAGATACCTTAAATATTAACTACCACACAAAAGCAATAAAAATTAGAGGAAATTGCAAGAAATGTCCACTTTCACATAGTCATTGGCAAAAATGTTCAAAATTTGTTCAATGCCCATTTTGCAACAATTTAGACCAAAATACCCTTATTATCAATTTTTAATTCCGAAGTAGAGATAAAAAATTTAACATTACTTTAAATTGTGTTGACCAATAAAAACTTGACACATAATCTATCCCTACTTATTTCAAAAATTACACATGTCAAACCACAATAAATGCTATTTTTTTAATTGAAGAGACCGATTTTGATATTATTTTGAGTTGGGTTCTTGTTGGTAAGTCGGGTTGTGGGTTAACCCGACCTGATTTATAGACAAGCTAAAATATATTTTAGGGAAAAGTTCATTTCTCCTACTTTTACTATATACTATTTCAAAAATAAGAAATTAACTTTCAAAATTCTAAAATCAGATATTTCAAATATACATACACTTTTATATGTATATATAAAATATATGAAATATATATATCAGGTTCCCAAAAAAAAGGCGTGACTTCCATGAATGTCGGATTCTCTGATTCACCTCCCCAAAATACAATACCTTACTTAGCCAGTGATTAAAGGCCACAGAGATCTGAAATTGCCTTTCTACAACCACCAGAAATCATTGAGGCAACGTTACTCGAAAATTCCAGTTCACGATTCGAATAATACAGTGAGTTTATGGCCACCACGAAATCGGACAATTTATGAAATAGATTCCACTACGTCAATTGTCTACGAAATCGGTAGATTCGTACAGATCGGGTATGTAATTTTAAATCAATTAATTGCATGTTCGTGTAACGTCACAATTCTCGAAATTTATGTATTTGAAATTTCGAGAATTGACATTCATAAACCAACTGACGACACCTTCTTTTTTTTTATGAATGATTGATCAGAATTTAGTGACCTCTATGTGAACAAATCTATCGAGTGAAGTCGATGAAGACTTCTAGGATTAACAGTGATTATGTTGTGACTATTATCATTAATATGTGACCATGTTTACTTCATGAAAAAAACTGAAATCATAATATGTGACCTGCATTCTAAAAAAACTGTGTCGTGCTTTTGTTCTAGCTTAGATCGAGGTCAGTGACCTGTTCACTAATGTGCTTCGAATCTTCTAATATGTCCCTGGCCATTATTGTTCAGGTTGAATTCATAATATATGACCTGCAATTTTAAAAATATAAAAAATGTGACCTTCAGATGTACAATATGTAACCATGACTAATAAAGTGTGACGTATTTTTCATTGTTACAATGAGTTGATTTCTTTTGCAGAAATGGAATACAATCATGTTTGTTTGATGAATGGATCACAGCTAACACTGGTGTTGATTGATCGTAACTGTGGGTATGCGAAGCTTCTAGATACAGTTATGACAGAGTTTGGGTTGGATCCTACTAAGGTTGTAGTCACAATGAGTTATGAGTTGGTTAGCGGTCTGCCTCCAGTCACAATCAAGAATGACAATAATGTATTGTCATACATGGTGTTGAAGAATATGCATCAGGAGCCTGTCAAGTATCCCATTAAAATAGAGGTCACAGTTGCAGAATGCGTCAAACAGCGTATCACAGTACCAATTTGTGTACAATCTAATGAAAAGGAATTCTCGTTGCTAGATATGTCAACAGATATATGTGGATCAATAATAGAACCATCATGTCACGATTTCAAACATGTGGTCACAATTGTATCAGTACCGGACTTTAGAGAAGTGGAGAAATGAGTGGTTTTTCGTAACAAGGAGATTCTGAAGCTGAGCTTGTCCTTATATGCAATCCAAAATATGTTTGAATTTGTAGTTGTTCGGTCAGACAAGAAAGACTACCTTGTGAAGTGTAGTCATGACTAGTGTTATTGGATATGCAGAGCATCAAAACTGGCCAGAACATAGATGTTTAAAATTAGGAAAATTGCACAAGGTCACACGTGTTCTTCGAACATTGTATTAGGTACTTATAGGCAAGTGACAAAGTCAGTTGTGTCATTGCATCACATACAAATTCACATCAACGCGCACCATATACACTCCAAATGATATACGTAATGACATGTTACATACATATGGAATATCTTTGAACTATGTGAAGGCTTGGAGATCTCGCGAGGAAACTTTGAAAATGGTTAGATGTGAGCCTACAAATTCATTTAGTCAGATCTCGAGATTCTTTTCAATGTTGCAGCAAACAAATCCTTGGACGGTCACATGAATACAGCTTGATGGTCATAATAGGTTCAAATATTGCTTCGTGGCATTCGGTGCATCAATACAGGGATGGAAACATTGTAGGCGTGTTGTTGTGGTCGACGACATGTATCTAAATGGACATTACGGTGGGACTCTGTTCACGGCATGTACAAGGATGCAAATAACAGCATATTCATACTCGCTTTTGGGATTGGTGATAATGAGAATGACAGGTCTTGGTCGTGGTTTTTTGAAAACTTGAGGAAGTCATATGGGGATAGAGAAGGGCTATGTTTTATATCGGATCGTCACAATAGTATCAAGAACGCAATTGAAAATGTATATCCTGGAGCATGTCATGGGATCTGTTCATATCATTTCCTACAGAATCTGAAAACATGCTATGGAAGATCGGGTCACAACATAACGCAAGCATTCAATTCAGCAGTTCGCGCTTACACTTTATCGGAATACGAATATGACATGCAAAAACTCGACGCAATTAATAAGAAGATAAGGGGTTACCTGGTATGTAAATTATGTGACTAGAGCCATCATGTTTTTTATTGTACTATTGTAAAGTATGTGACTAGAGCCATCATGTTTTTTATTGTAGGATGGTGTTGGGCCTGAGAAATGATCACGATTTCACATGCCTAAGAACAGATATTCCAGAATGACATCGAATATAGTAGAGTCAGTTAATGCGGTCACAAAGTCTGCCAAGAACTACACTGTCATAGCTTTGTTGGAGTCATTGCGTGAAACAACACAATTTTGGTTCTGCAAACATAAGGAGACCGCGTAAAGCACTTTCACAACCTTGGCGAATAAGTACGAGAGGCAGTTAAGGGAAATGAGCACAGATATGAGAAACATGAGGGTAATCCCTACGTTTGTGACCTGAAAGTCATATGTTTGAACCATCTCACCTGATCTGTGACCTAACACATTTTTCCCATTTGTTTCTATGACTTGTTGTTGTTTACATGACTGATCGTTAATTGTAGGTTTCTCCTGTAAATGAGGCAACATTTTCAGTTACTTGCAAAATTTCATCTTTCGTTGTTGATATAGAACAACGTACTTGCACATGTAGGATGCTTCAAGTTGATCAACTACCGTGTCCATGTACATTGGCTGTCATTGCAAGCATGAATATGGAACCATATGAGTTCTGTTCATATTATTACACAAGAGAAACATACCGAAATACTTACCAAGGAAGCATTTTCCCTGTTGGAAATCCACAGGAATGGATAGTGCCCAAAGATTTACAGGACAATGTTGTATTAGCATCTAATCAAAAGAGAAGTTGTGGAAGGCCTACTGAGAAGAGATTCAGATCAGCATGTGAATCGAGCATAACTTTCAAATGTGGACGATGTGGTGAAACTGGTCACAACCGTAGAACGTGCACCAGCTTGGTTCCGTTATGTCAAAGTCAATCGAAAAACAAAGGAACAAAAAGGAAGTCAAACGATAATAGATAGTGACCATAATTCGATGAATTTATTCTTTTCTGGTTCAATTTTCGTATGTAATGCCTTAAAGAATGAATATATTCATTCAAAAAACATGTTCATTTTTTACATTCTTCTTATTACAAATGCTGTGACCATTGAAAAACTATTGCATGTGGTAACCATTTGAAATTTACCTGTGTGACCATTGACAACAAATGTGAGATGTGCACAAAACCCTGTGACTTGTGCTGTGACCATTTGAAATTGATTTGTGACTATTAATAAAAATCTGAGATATGTGCCTTATCATGTTATCAATCATTATGCACAGTCACGTAAGCTGTGACCTGTGCTATGACCTTGGAAGTCATAAGCTGTGACCGTTAAAAATATTCCACAAGAATCTGAGACCTGTGCTGTGATGATTGTGAAACTAACACGTGACCTGAAAAAGTAAGCTGTGACCATGATTTGAAGTCCAGACAACAACATTGAACAACTAAAAGATCTGATTAATTGCAACTGATTAACATCCCAAGTCAACAGATTAAAATCCTAACTAATAACTACAAAATATACTCCAGTTTCCCATCTATTATATGTTTATATTTAATATTGAGACTGCATTTCGACCGTCACTCTATGTCAATACTTGCACATCCAGTTTGCTGCGCCTTCTTACTGGCCTTTTTGATTTCCTGATGTTTAAATAGCAAGGATGCTATATCCAGCAGTGCTCTATCCGCATCAAATTTCATCGGCATTGATCTTATATTGTTATGTAGCATGTATTCAACATATTTCACCACGTATATGCCACAGTCATGTCTGAAAAGGAAATAACAGAATATTAATATATAACTCCAACGAAAAATGGTGGTACCGTTAATGTGGATGCCACAAACTTACCCATTTTTCTGTTGTGGAAGTGAGAAATCAAGCATCACGTTCAATTCAACCAAATCTTTCCAGATTCCAATAGCTTTCATGAGATGTGGGATAATTTTCACATACAGTTCAATTCCAAGAAGGACCGTGGCATCCTTGTATGACTTCCTAGAGGTGTTGAATACAAGTAACATTTGCTTCTTTATGTCGAGCACTGCAAGCATCCAATGTGCTTTATTGGTAGGCATTATTGGCAAAAGCACAAGGTTCACGTCAGCCCAGAGAGTGCTCAATGGGATGCGTGCACCTGTAATGTCGTCAATTAGTCGTGAATTGGTGGCAACTACGCTTGGATCTTGCTTGAACGTTGGATATATGTTCTTGACCTTGGCCTGAAACAACGAATCAGTTGTTGTAGCGCTGTATTTCACATTTGGCCCATTTCTTGCTAACTGACGAATGTAGTATAAGCACACGTCCATATGCTGTGACAATGCAAGGATAATGAAAAATTCAGAAAGTTATACAACTGAAACAACAGTGACGTCAAAAAAAATATAGACAAATAATATTTGACCTATAAATATAACCTGTGACCTATAAATTTAGATATGTAATTGTACAAATATAAGTTGTGACTTATAAATATTGATATGTGACCAAATAACTAATGATATGTGCCCAAAAATACAAACTCTGTGACCTATAAATTCTATTATGTGACCATACGAATGGAACTTGTGACCTACCGATACATGTGACATTTCGGATATGTAACATATATTTAGCAACATACCGAACTAGTCAAGGACACATCCCTCGATACAAGTTCATACCACTAGTATTTATTTTCCACAAGGAACTGACCAACTACAAAAAGAAGTTTAATGTGACCATCTTTATCATTAAACTTCTTCCTACAAGGGAAAATAAATTCATTGAAAATGCAGTTAGCATTGTTTCTAAACCACACATCATATAATAGATAACATTCATACTTTGTCTGGGGTTTGTATCCTCTTTGGATCCAGTTCTAAAATTCAGCAATATTAGAATCATCTGCATTCTGACTATAATTTTGGAAGACAACTACATTTCCTTGAGGCTTTGTTTGTTTCCCTTCAACGGCAGCATATGGAGACTGTAGTGCTTTAGCCAGCCTGGGAGCCCTTTTAACCGGCAATCCGGAGCTTGGTGGGGGGAACATGCGATTCCTAAAAATGGAACATGATATCAAACATGTGAAACAATTGGATTTATAATATTCAAAATTGTGTGACCTGTGACTTGTACATAATAATTGTTAATACCTCATTTGCAGCAGAGACCATCTCCTTCAAGACATTGGACATGACAGAGTCGGTATGCGCTTACAATTCTTTGGACTTCAGTGTTTCTGACTGGGTTGTTTGTGTGTATCCAATACCCAGATCAAATGATAGACTTTGCAGACCGGAGAGAAAAAATTCATCGACAGAATCCATCTTCCCCTTCCCTTTCATATCAACTGTTTTTCCCCTGAAGAGTAAAATGAATAAGTGAATGTCTATAGTTATATACGATTGAATTTCGAAAGTCAACTGTTATAGCAATAACTTACTTGGTCTACAGGTTCAAAATCTCCCACAACATTTACTACAGATGTCTCTCTAAATTTGTTCAAAATTTCATCCATCGTACTGGAAATCAAGGTAGTAACAGATTCAGATAAAAACTGCATGTTCGATTTGATGTCTAGCAGGTCTACAAGGATTTCACCTTGCATTCGCACAATAATGTTCAATTCCTTCTGCTGATCAGACTTCAACGTGGACATCTGTGACTTCATCTCATCAAGCTGCTGATTCAACAATTGATTCTTGTACTGGAGTTCAGATATTTGTCCACTGATTTGTGTTCTCAGTTCAGCAACCACCTATACCACATGAATACCTATAATCAGTTCCAAGTTGATTGTGACAAACACTAATAATACCACAACTGTAACTGATTAAAAGTAGCATAAAAACTGTGACCTGTTACCTGTGACCTGTTAACCGTGACCTGTTAACTCATCACTGTTAACATACACATGACCTATACACGCAACCGAAACTACTCAAGCAGCATGTGATGCACTAACATGAAACGAAATACTTACATCATTCAATGGAGGCTCAGCTGAAAGAGGTGTACGCGGATTACTTGTGCCACCAGAACGACCCTCCCCAATCGGAGAATTACCGTGGGATGATGTCCCCTACCATCTGGGTCAAGGGTCCACAAAATCATCATCATCAAGTTCAATATCGGCATGTCCAATTCTACCATCAGTTATCATAAGAAGAGGTGTAGATGGTTTTACACCAGAGGAAAATGGCTTCTTGCATGTATCAGTTTGGTGATCTGATCTATTCGAATTTCTGCACTCTCTCTCTTCTCCACACGTGAATGTTTTGGTTGGATGGGTTTGATATATAGCACTTCGGACATATATGGCATTGCCATTTCAGTGTCAGACGGGACCAAGTCACATATTTTCAACTATCATTCCAAATGCATTGAAATATGTAATGTCAGAAATTCTACAATACACAAATCATCAATTCAAATGTTGACCTGTAATACTAATTGGGTGTAGATTTAAAACATTAACATTTTGACGTGTGATGTGAGATTATCCTATACATGATGCAATAATGTGTTTGTGACCTATGTTATGTGATCTGTGACTCAATGAAAATGACATGTGACCTATAGTGTATCATCCGTGACTCAATGAAAATGACCTGTGACATATTTGCTTATGTGACTTAAAAATATGTACATGTGACATGCAAATTTATGTTGTAGTTAAAGACTTACATCCGGGTTCGAGAAGCAATTGGATCCTTCGAGCTTGGCAGCCGATGGGTGATTAAATCCTTTTGGCTATACATCCATCGAGGCTAGGAAACGTCTCATATATCCATACTTGAAACACTATCAAAAGACATTTTAATCTATAATGGGTTTGTCTCTTACTCAACCCTCCGTAAGTGAATTGATAAGCATGTCAGATAATGATTTACCCGAGGGGAACATGTTCATTTCATTAAAGTCTTCAACTAGAACAAACAAGTAGTATTCAACAACTTTCTTGTAATCTCTGGAAAGTAAATAAGAAGTGATGAAATACAATGCACCAAGCATGGAAACATCTTCATCAGGAATATCGCCAGCAGCAATATATTCCTCCCTGACATCTTCATGTGTCACAACCTTAAAGTTACTGAAATATTTTTCTTTCAAACGGGACGACATCTTCTCCAGTCTGTTCGTATCAACATTTCCAAAATATCTTAGTCCGGACACTAAACAAAAACTCCGGAAGCGAGAATCTAACAAATCGCCCTTCTATATTGAACCACATTTCATCTGCATTTGGTTGTCGGACCTGCCTCAGGAGGAAAAATGGATCAACTGCGGTTGAACGACAATTTCATCGCACTCTAGAATGTGGCCAAAACATGTATTACAAATGATATTCCTTTGTGTCTCTGTCAGATTGGTTTTAAACTTCGACAACACACCTTTCGTGTTAATAACAGTAATTTTAC
>CAIGRN010062233.1:2436-26934 GCA_903798345.1 Fraxinus anomala
CTTTCAAAAAAAAAAAAAAAAAAAGACAGCCCCTGTTTGATAAAAAATAAAATTAAGATTTTAGTTCAAATCAAAATTAACAATTAATTTTAAACACACATTTCATGGACTCCATGATTTTTCAACCATACATTTAATCAAAATTACTATTACAAAATTCATTTTTTCAAAAAAAAAAAAAATACTTAGCCCATGTTTGTTGAAAATTAAAATTAAGATTTTAATTCAAATCAAAGTCAACAATTGATTTTAACTACAAATTACACGAGATTCATAATTTTTCAATCACACATTTCATCAACTTCTATCAAAATTTACTAAAAATTTGATTTTAATTCTTACCAGACTCGGTTTAAACACAATCTTAATAAAAAATTAATAAATAATTTCGTTGAATACCGATAATCAACGGGATAGCGCAATCAAAGGCATAACAAAAAGAAAGGTGCCGTGAATAAAGCTTGCTTTTGCTTTCGGCCATGAAAATGAAAGGATGATACGACTTTAGCGTTACGTGCATGTTTAGATTTCCTCTAATCTTTTTCTCATCAAGTCACCTTGATAACAATTTTATTATAAAAGTCAGGCCTTGATATGGAAAAGTTGAATTTTAATATATATATTGTCTTTTTGGTTGAAGTAATGATCATATTCAATGTTTTATCTTTAATACTCAATCATAAATATCACTAATATATTTGGTAATCGTCAATGAAAATTAAAAAAAAAAAATTATTATTATTCTACACAAAGGCCTCACAAATTTGACTCGACAAGATGACTAACATAGTAATTTAGCGGCTCAATATGATTGAACGAAACAAAAGATGGTCACGACATGTGAAAGAGATCAGTATAAATTAACTAACTTGGCAATAACGCTTCTAGTGCGACTAAGATCCATCCAAACCAATGTACGAATAACTTAGTGATACAATTGATCCAGTTAATCGTGTCAAAATTGGATGAATAGTATGATTTATTTTGACAAAAACAAACTACTATATGGAATTAATGGGCGAAAGCCCTTGAGCCTCCGATTTTGTGGACATTCATCGTTTAGGCTGTCAAATGAGCACTTATATTATTCAGATGGGAATTGATTTTTTTTGTTAATTTATTGGCAAGATAATGTATCTCCTTGTTTAGTTTAATATGAGATTTGTTTAAATTAATTTTCCTAGAATTTGTCTTTGTTTATGATGGTAAATTAGGATTTCGTTTTTCTTTAAAAGCCGGAAGGCTTCATTGTTATTTGATTTTTTTTTTTAATAAAATGTGAAAGTTTTTCAGTTATCCCATGTATTCAGTATTCATAGCGATTAACGAACGTTTGATATTCAAATCATTGGTATTCAACTGAATCAACAAGTGTTTGGAGTGTTAATCATCTTCAGCATTATTCCATTGCACCAATTTGGTATTAGATCGCAGTCACATGCCTAATGATGTTCATAAAATATAGATAAAGAAAATCATGCTACTCAATGAGTTAACACACGACTGCATCTACAAGTGATATTGTTTGAACAATTTATAGAGATGGAACAACTGCATTTACAAATGGAGGTGTCGAAGCAACATATAGATGATTTTCTTTCACAATGGTTTTGAGTCTTTCGACGGTCCCAAAGGCCTAGCGAGGAGAAATCCAACAAGGTAACATTTTTGCTCCCTTGAATCCCTATTAATTTGTGAAATATTAGGCAAGGATTATGATGAAATGCCTATTTTGACTTGGAGGTCAACGATAATGTTCAAGAGGATGATTTTGGAGACAAGAGCTTATGTTGTAAGATTTGAGGACACATTTTTTTTGACTCTGAGAGAAAGATGCAATTAAATATGTTGACTCAATCACCTGTATTGTAATTGAAACGGTCATACATCTGAGTATATGAGCCACTGAGCAGAACTTACAAGCTAAAGCCCGTGTTAAGGTTGAAACACAACCCAATCAAGTATCGATCAGGTTGGATTGGGTTGGTTGGTTTGAAATAATTTGTCAACAAAGATTAAAGTCATTCAATTTTTTATTATACTAAATTCGAATAGACAAAAAGATTAAATAGTAAATAAATAAATAAAATTATATATTATCTTATTCAATCCTCGAGCCTACAAAGAACAAAGTGCATTTTATTTTATTTCTGTTTTTTTTTTAAGTAGGCGGGTCGAGTTGGGCGATTTTATTCGATTTTCATGGATTAACTCATAACTCGACTCGACCCACTGCCTACACAGCCAAAAAATCGAACCCACTTTAAAACAATAAAAAAATCGACCAAATCGATCGAGTTGGTTCGGTTTAGGAGGGTTTTGGTGGGCTCTGTCGGTTTTTGTCCACCCCTACTCGAGTCCACTAATTTTGTGGCCAAATTTCATTACTATGGCTATCAAATTAGCACTTTATGTAATTGATTTTATGGCAAGATAGTTTATTTTCTTGTTTAGGAGATTTGTTTATATTAGATTTCTTTAAAAAAAAAAATTTTGTTTGGGATAGTAAATTAGAGTTTCTTGTTTTCATTAAAAAGCTAGAATTAGGGTTCATTATCATTTGGTTATTTTTTAACAAAATTTGAAAGTTTCTCAATAGCGAATCAATGAATACTTGATGGTCAAATCCTCAATATCCAATTTAATCAATGTGTGTTTGGAGTGCTATTCATCTTTAGTATTGTTCCGTTGCCACCACTTAGTGATATAATACACCCAAAATAAGGAAATATATATATATATATAGCCAAAAACTTGCTTCTTTCCATATTTTTAAATAAAGTATTAGCTAATTTTGGCCAAAAAAATAAAAGAAAAAAAGCCGCTTAGCTTCTTTTATATACAGAAGCAAAGCCAAACATACTCCAAAGAAGTCTCTTAAGCCGTCTTGACAAATATTTGTAACTTGTCATGAGTGGTGTTAGTTACTTTCTAGCCTCCGTTTGACTGTCTTTATTTTTCATACTCACTTTTAACAATACATACACGTAATAAAATATTTTACATGTAAATTCAATTTTTTTTTTTAATATTTTAACTATACATTTTTCAAAAAATCATTATTCAAAACATTATTTTCCCCCAATTTTCTTTTATAATGCCATCAAACAGGGACTTTAATTTGAAATATACATTTGAAACGACCAAAAAATGCTTGTAAAGAATAGTATCGTATGCATCTGCTTTGTCGTTTATTTGGCAAAATAATACAAAAAATGGCTTAAAATAAGTTTAGCAGATACTAATTTTCTTTTTATGTCACTTGCAACAACTCATCTCCATCTTATAATATAATAGCGTACGCATTGATCTGGCAATCTTTTTCAACAATAGATAGAGACTCCCCTCTAATTATCAATTTTTCAGTAACTTTAAGAATAAAAATGCAATTTGGTAAACTTGAGCATCTTGGTCTCTTTCAATCTTGGTTGAGTTATGGTCACCAAAATTAGTTTTGGTTGGTTCCAATTTTCACCGAAACAAAGTTTCGATCGAAGAATATTTACCAAACTTTAGAACAGAGTCAGAATGAGCATAAATATCCTGTTTAACTTCTATCTTCTAATGGATTGAATGTTTTTCAGGAAACGTAATTAGTTTGGTTTTGTTCGATTTCTTGTGAAATCAAATTCTCGGTAGTACCAATTGAAGAGCGATTACATTTACTCAAAACTCCAAGACACATCAAACGTAAATAACTCTTTTAACTTAGTTCATATTTGATTTGACTAAAAGTCATATTTTTAATAAATTATGATAAAAGTTGATAAAATGTATTGTTGAAAAATTGATAAAAGTTGTAAATTTCAGGTAATGTATAGTTGAAAATAAATTTTAAAAACTGCGGTCAAACAACTATTTAATATATGCAATTAGAGAGAACTCAAAATATATGGATTCATATACATTAATTAAGAGATTATGATAATTAAAGCATGCATTTAAAAATATTGATACCACTATCGGATCCCATCAATTAGTTGCCAAAACAAAAACTCGAAGAATCTCAAGGTGGGCCTCTAATAAAACCACTTTTGCACCTAATTCACACTTAAATTTTTATTTTTTAACTAAAAGTGCCATTTTTCTATAGACATTAGGTTAATTAACTATTTGTTGTTAATTAAGTTGAATAATAAATAATTAATTAGACCATAACAATTGCCTCTCTTTTTCCCACTCACCCCCACAAATCTTGTTTCTTGCATTTTCCCATTAAAGAAAAAGAGTTAATTATTCTCCTAATGGACCCCTTCTCAAATCTCAAGGAAATAAACCCAGACTCTTTTGTAGTGGGGCCCAAAAAATGGGTTAAATTCTAAATTAAAATGATCAAGAGCATTGAACATTCCATCCAAATTTGCTTTTTTCACTTGCAAAACTTAAATATTTTTAAATAATTAACTTTTAAGTGCAACTAAACGCTGGCTAAATTAATTTTCTTTATTTGAATGTTAAGACGCTCTTATTATTAAGAGAGATTTTGTTTGGGTTTATTAAGAAAAAATCGAACTAACTCCTATTTAGAATTATGAAAATGAATCAATTGATTCTATTGATAGAAAAGGAAGTGGACTCTACCAGAATCGATCGGTTCTATTCTGGTTCGGTTCAACTGTATTATGTTTTAAAAATAAATAAAACATAAATTGTTTTATATTTTTTTTTAGTTCACTTTCACGCTTTCTTTTTCAAACATATATCATGTAAATTTATATAAATTAGGATTTAAATTGGACATTATAAAAACAATGATTTTGGAGCTAGAAGCTTCGAACCAAGAACTAGCTGAGAACCATTCAATTCTTAATTCTAAGACTCGTGATCGGAACAATTTTAACTAAAATCAAATTGAGCCAAACCAACTGATTTGGTTCATTATGATCCAGTTCAAATAGTTGCCATCCTTGCGTATAGTAATTATGATGGAGTATAAGAATTTTTTTGGTCCATATTTTAGGCTCATTAGTTAATTTAGTTAATATTTGTAAAAGATCTTGACTTACTTCCAATGAAACTAATCCAATTAAAAGTAGAGATGTGAGAAGGGCAAAAGTATGGTGTCCGCTTTTAGCTTTACTAGTTCATTCCCTCACTCCATAAGTCCATTCATACCCGCCATTTTCCGTCATACCCACCCCACCTCACCCCATTAAATGCACCTCGCCATGTGAATACTTATATACACATAATTCATGAATATATTTCTATTAGTGAAGATTTTGGGTATCCACTCATAAAAAAGGAGAGATTTTTGTGTATCTTGGTCTCTCTAGCATTTCGTTCTAGACTTCTAGTGTGAATCCAAACCTTTGGAACAAGTAAATGACAAACAAAAGTTATGATAAAAAGACCCTTTAAATTCTTGTGTCTAAGATTGTAAGAGATGATATTAATCAGGAGGAGCGTCTCCTGATCCTGCAGCGGCTTCCTATGCAACTCCTGCTGTGAAATTTGCTGTGAGAAGATGGAAAACAGGGCCCTTTTGTTCTTGTTTGTTGGCTTTATTGTTCTCTCTGTTTTCTTGAGCTCAAATAATGCTTATTCCCACTCCAGAGATCCTTTCAAGTCCATCTTAGGTTGGGTTCAGTAATCTTTTTGCGGTTATTGAAAATTGAATTGAGTCGTGTTTTTCTTTGGGATTTTTGGCTTGTTAATGTAATAAGAGCAAGTTCTTGGATTTATTTATGCTTTCTTGGTATTTTTTTGCAACTGGGCTTCCATATTTTTTTGGTGATGTAAGGCTACTTGGATTGTCTTTATTTTATTTTATTTTGATAGTCATTGAGGCTAAAATTTATTGGGATGCGGTAGTTGAGTGAAAATTTAGAATTTCTTTCATATAGCAACAGTTACTGTTCTTAGAAAAATGGAAAACTTGGACATTATTTTCTGTACTTGGCAGTTAGGGAATTTGATATTGTAATTCAAGATCTGATTTTATATCCTTAAAGCACTGATTTTTATGTCTCAAGTGATTTTTAAATTTCTCACTATGATCATATCGGATTAAAAGTAATGAAGTTATTTTAGTCTTTTTATCTTAATAGAATACATTGCATTTTTGTTTATATAGTTCTTAAGTGTATTTTTTTTTAATTTTTCGTTTATTCATATGACACATTCATGCAGGAGAACAAAATATGGGGTCGTGGGAGGATGAAATACTGAGTTCTACTGCAGAAGCTCCCGGCCCTGCCAGCCTTGTTAGCACACTTGTATTGGCAAAGAACAGGACAAAGAGACCTGACATTCTTTCTGGTTTTCATAAGTACAGAGGTGGATGGGACATTGCCAATAAACATTACTGGGCTGTAAGCTCTATTCTTCTTGATTTTACCATCAAGTTTTTCTTTTTTCTGTTTTGATTATCTATTGAAATGTATAGCCAGCTATGATATTGACCTGCAGTTTCTGTTATTGTGATGGTTATACTAGGGATTAGTTTGAAATTATTTTCAGAAACTACTTATGTGATATCTGACAGATGAAATTACAGGATGCATTTTTTATTTTGTCCCAATTTGGGATGCATTTTTTGTTCATCTCCTCAACATGTACCAAATCGGCGTCTGAGGTTATTCGATTGGTCTTACTAGGAACGTGTAACTTGTTGGAAGATATGTGGCCAAGAAAGTTCACGTTGAAGGAGGATTCTTGTTCCTTCAGTATTCATCCATTCTATCGCAACCATTCCCAATTTCATTAAACAAATATAAATGGAAAATGGTTGTTGTTCTAGAAAATGACAAAACTCAAGTGTTAATGACTGGGATATAAACATTTTCTTTAGTTGGGGGTAAAATGTTTCTTGGTCAAATGAACTTTGCTTTTAGTAATTCTGTAAAGCAAATGTTTTACTTCTCTGTTGGAAAAAAGGAACCTGTTTTTCTGTTGTGTTTGCGTTCTTTAATTAGGATGTATATGCAAAAATGTCCATGTGAAACGATAAAGAAGGCATTTTATGTGGCTTATTATTAAGCTTGATGTTCATGGAAATATATTTTGTTTTGTTTGTGGATAACAAGGCATGTTGTTTCAAGTGCAATATTTGCTTCACCTAAATCCCAATCTCTTGAATATATACTGGAATCAGTGGGTTTTATTTGTTTAAATTAGTTACTGGGGTTGAATATTCATCCATTTCTTAACAAAGATAAAAATGTTGCATAATGTATTTTCATCATGATTTTGACCATTGTGTTCAGTCTGTTGGATTTACAGGTGCAGGAGCTTTTATTCTTGCAGTCCTATGGTTTGTTTCCTTTGGGCTGGCTCTTGTGGTGCATCATCTCTGTGGATGGAAAATAAACATGGAAGGAAAAGAGTCAAGCTGGTCTCTGAGGATTTGTTTGATAATGCTTATTATCTTTACATGTGCTGCTGCGTAAAACCTCAAACTCATAGCCTTCCTTATTAAATGTCTCTGTAGTTCAATGTATCTTCCATAGTTCTTTAGTGATTTTCGACTAGAATATTTCTCAATTAATATTCATTATGATTATGGTATATGTGAATTTTATCAGCCATGGTCTATTGCTAGCATTTTGGAAAGCAAATGAATTCAGAAAGAGAATCAATTTTAAATAATTCACAAGTCGATGCTTTCACTGAGGAAGTAGTTGAGCTGTAGCAACAATAGCACATTAATCACTGATGACAACTGATTTGTCCAATATCAAATATAGTCTCTAAAATGTATTTGTTACTTGTGTTGATGGGCTTAACTTCATTTCAGAATTTTTAACTTCTTGGGAATAAAAAAAATTGTCGATTGTAGGAAAGCTTGTGCAGGTTGCGCATATGATAATTTCCACGTGGACATAGGACATAGGTTCAGTCAAGAGAAACGAAGCCTTGTCTCTTTAAAGTCTGTCTATTCCTCCATTCTGTCAATGAAGTCCATACTAACGCGTTCGTGAGCTATCTCAAATAATATTCCTCCTGTCTCCATTTCTTTTCATTTTGCACAAATGACATTCAAGTCCCGAGTCAGTGCTCATTTCTGTGTTTTGCAAGAAATTTGGTTGATTACCATATCCAACATCTCACTTGTTTTCACCCTCCCGTGCTCTCCTTAACCAAATGTGAATGTCCACATGTGAATGCGTGTGATTGGGTGTAGTGAACATGGATATATATTGATTGAAAGTACAAAAAGGACTCTTAATTATTTTCAACCTTCCTCAATCCATTAAGGATAGAGCGAACTTGAGTTATTCAATATTATTTGGCTAATATCAATTGGCCGACTCGCGGAAATTTATGATGATTATACACTTTTGAGGGTTCGGATCGAAATCTTAATATCACTGCTAAATTAAATATCATCTCAATTCTGTATTTATGATTTGTGACATATCATCTAGACATTTTTAAGTTGTGTAATGTAATTGCTTTTGGCCTCATCTTGGATTTAATGTTTGTCATTTCATTTACTGTTTACTTTGATTTACAGTTTCTAGAAAGACAGTGGATTATATCTTCTTTCTTGTTACGTGCTCAGGCTAATACCATCCACTTTTTCTGTCTCCAGGATTGGATGTATTCTTCTCTCTGTTGGGCAGGATGATTTTCATGGGGAAGCATTGCATACTCTCAGTTATGTCGTAAATCAATCAGACTATACAGTGCAGACGCTAAGGAATGTGACCACATATTTGTCACTTGCGAAAACTGTCAGTGTGGCCCAAATTTTTCTTCCTTCAGATGTAATGAATGATATTGACCGATTAAATGTGGACCTGAATAATGCAGCAAATACATTGGAGCAGAAGACAAATGAAAACTCGAGCAAAATGCAACGGGTCTTCAATACCGTGTATGATTATTTTATTCCTATGATGAATTTTTATTGATTTCGATTAATTCAATCATAATGTAATGTCAATAACCAAATGTATTGTTGCAGGAGATCAGCACTAATCACTGTCGCCATTGTGATGCTTCTCATATCTCTTCTAGGCCTCGGTATGCATTGTTAGGCTATCTCATATTCTTTAACTAGAATAATATGTTTACTGTCGCTGATTGGGTAGTTATTTTGGTGCAGTCCTGTCTATCCTAGGCCATCAACACGCATTATATGTGTAAGTTTTCTTTTCAAGGTTATTTCATTGATAATTTCATTTATTCATTTTTTGTTAGAGCTGATGAGTATTCTGGTTTTAACAAAATTGCTTTTCGGTAGTTCACTCCTCATTTTCTGACTGTTCATCATATTGATGCAGATTCATTATTAGTGGATGGTTACTTGTGGCAGTAACATTTATCCTGTGCGGAGTTTTTGTCATCCTGAACAAGTGAGATTCTTCATTTTGACATGAACCACAAATATTTTGTTGATGCACATTTTTATGGTAACATTATTCATATGCTAGATACAATCTGTTTTGACCGTGATTTTTGTCCGACCATCTGGTTCTTTTTAGGTGAACACCATGTATCTTATTACTATTTTATTTGCCAGGAATCACTTTATAATTTCCTTCTTTCTTCATACTTTGGTATGAGTTATCTTTGTAATGCTCTTTCAACCATGTCCTTGTTATCATGTAAATAGTAAAGACAGGCACTATTAGTTAACCAGTAATTAGTCTCATCCACTTGTCTAAATATTCTTCTTGAACATCTAATTTCCTTTGTGTAATACGGGCCATCATTTTAAAATGATGCTAGAATTCTCGAACTTCACTATCTGTATAGCTTGGGCATTCATTTTCTAAAATTGATTGAGTTCTTAACTTTCATCA
Source organism: Fraxinus anomala (assembly GCA_903798345.1). NCBI lineage: Eukaryota > Viridiplantae > Streptophyta > Magnoliopsida > Lamiales > Oleaceae > Fraxinus > Fraxinus anomala. The sequence continues at coordinate 12,189 of CAIGRN010062233.1, forward strand.
ATAGGTGGCACGCGTAAGAAAATAGCTCATATGGATTATGATCATCCAAAAATATGCATTTATAGTTTTTTAGTTTAGATTATGGAAAAAATTCTCTTGTCGTGGATCTACTTGTTAATAGGTCAGAGTATTGTTTTCGGAACACATCTGTAGAGTTCATTAATAAGCAAGCTCAATAGTTTACCCCCATCTATGAAGAAAAGCTTAACTTTGTTTCTGAATAAAATTTCTGATAATTTGAATTCCTGAGCTTCGTTGATCCTAAGGAATTCATTTCTTGCAAAATAATAGACACCTTACTGTTTAATGGAAAAGCTTATTGTTTACTGAACATGTCGATTTTTATATCGTAGTGCAATTTCAGACACTTGCATGGCCATGGGAGAATGGGTGGAAAATCCTCATGCAGAAACTGCCCTCAGCAATATCCTTCCTTGTGTGGACCAAAGAACCACAAACCAGACGTTGTATAAGAGTAAACAAGTGATCAATGATATTGTAAATATTGTCAATCAATACGTAGACTCTGCTGCCAATGCAAACCCGCCTCCCCAGGCATTTCCTTATTATTTCAATCAATCGGGCCCAGCAATTCCTCATCTCTGCTATCCGTACGACTCACAGCTGCAGGATCGCCAGTGTACAGCTGAAGAAGTTTCAATGGCAAATGCTTCCTTGGTATGCAGTCTGACTTTATGTATCTTGTAACTTGTTGGAAAACATCAAATATCACTCGTTGAAATTGACCTTTTATGTTAAAGAATGATATGCCAGAGTAAACGGGCTTGGATAGTAGTGTCATGTACAGAAGAATTATTTCACTTGCAAGATACTGCAGGAACTTCATACAACCTGTAGATGACCTACAACTAAAAGAAAGGGAATGGCATTAATGTGCAATCTAATATAGGATGATTAGACAAATATATCCTTCCTCTTTATCTCTATATTTTTTGATTATTATAACACCATTTACTAATCATCTCACACCGAGTACTATGCTTCTTTGTGTTGAATAAGTTTTATCATTCAAAGTTAGTTATGAAAATCGTCGTCGAACAAATTTGCAAAGCTGTGGGTTATTTGTATTCCTTTTCTCCCGGTTTTCTCTCATTTTTCCACGAGGAAGTAAATCTTTGTCGAAGGAAATAGTTTCTTTGAGGAATATTGACCGATTCTTTTCCCTTTTTGTGGTTTATATAGGTTTGGCAGAATTATACTTGCAACGTCTCAGCTTCTGGATTCTGCAGCAGCGTTGGAAGATTGACTCCACAAATGTACTGGGAGTTGGTGGCAGCGTTAAACATTAGTTACGCTCTTGAACACTATACCCCACTATTACTGAGTCTCCAGAACTGTGATTTTGTACGCGATACATTTCGAGAAATCACCTTGTTCTACTGTCCTCCATTGAAGCACTCCCTTCGAATTGTAAATGCTGGACTAGCTCTTATCTCAGTAGGAGTCATGCTTAGTCTTGCTTTGTGGATTCTATATGCTAACTGCCCCCGAAGGGAGGAAGAGTTAGCTAAGATTTCTTCACGAATAAGAAGCAGCTGCAACGGTAAGACGAGGACCGAACACTACAAAACTGCATTATCAGCAAGACACCAAACACTAGGAGCTTAGACCGGACTCTTTACTAAAGTTAGGGGGAAAACAGTAAAATATTATTGTTTTTTTTCGTGTTAGCCGAGTTTGAAATGGAGCGAAGCACCATTTCGAGTTATGAGCTGTTGGTCATTGTTTTGAACTATGCTAGTGAAATCACAACAATTCTATGCAATTTGTAAAGTTCATCTTATGCAATATGATAATCCAATATGTTATACTTCGCGTTTGACAATTTACCTACGGTCTTTGGCAAGAAGCTACAAATGCACTAATCTAAAACGACCTTGTTATTAGTTTCAATTGTAAAATAATTTTCCATCTTACGAAACTCGAAATTTTACACAAATTAAACTTTAGGTAAACTTTTTCATATTGTGTCGAACAAGTAATGAAATCTTGAAAGATTAACCATTGAAATAACTTACACGGTAGACTGTTGAAAATTTCAAAACAATACTGAAGATATAGCTCTTGTTTGGCTACTGAATATAAAGTAATTGTTTATAATCGATCAAACAACTTTATATTCATATATTCAATAAAAATAGAAATTTTTGTAAAATCTTTTCTTTAGCTCGATAATTTCGACACTAAATTGTATTGGTCCATTGGACAAGAAATACGTAAATAAAGTAAGGACAAAATGTATGGACCAAAAAAATGAGATTATGATGGATGTATAACATTGTGTAAAAGTGAGAGAGAAATCATTAATCTATTATTTTGAGTGAGCAAGTAATAAGCAATATAACACAGTTTTATTGCCAAGTAGGATTTTCGTATGCCAAAAGGATTTTTTTTTTCTTTTGGTCCATGTGGACAAACAAAATTGAGATGGATGATAGATAGATAATGTTGCGTAATAGTGAGTGAACAATCAATAATTTTTATTTTTATTTTTGTGAATAAAAATAAAAATTATTGTTGATGATTACTTATTTAATTAATCCCGAAATATTCTAATTTTCAAAAAATGGCAACTTTGACTGCGAATTCTTGAAAAATATAATGCGAAGGTTTGATTTAATAACATATTTTTCTAGAGTAAAATGTTTCATTACTCACCCAACTTATACTTTTGTCATTATTTACTCACTAAACTTTAAAGTGTTTCACACAAAGATCATCAACCTTTGCCCATTTGCGGTTCATCTATTATCTACCAGATTTCATTTTCCTCATTGCTAACGTGTTAAACGAAAATCTTATGTGACAAGTTACGACTCCTAAAAAATTTACAACTCAGCCAAACATTCAATTAAAATCATTAGCACGCAAATTATGCTATGATCACTATTACTCATCAAACTTCAAAATATTTCTCAATAGTCACTCAACTTCGAGATGTTGTACTTCACCTATCATCCGTCAAATTCCGTTCTTTCGTTAATGATGTATCACACGAAAATTCCATGTGACATTATTATTGTTAAAAAAACTTACAACACAGTCAAAACACATCCATCTCACTGAAATTGTCGTATGTGAAATGTAACTTCCAATACCCCCATGAACTTCTATATTCCCCAATAATTTGTCTTCAATTTCAGCCCAATCCCAATTCACTTATTTAACCAACGTACCACTAAATTATGTACTGAGACGCAATCGATTGTTGAGAATTATGCAAGTAGCTACTTTGGTGAGTTGGATTCGGGGCCTTGGATTTTTTGGGACTGAAATTAGGGACGAATTATTGGGGCTCAGAGAAGTTTATAAATTCGTGGAAGTTGCGTTTTACATACGATAATTTTAGTGAGTTGGCGATTTGGTTGAATTGTAATTTTTTTAAAGATAGTAACTTGTGAGTGGGATTTTCGTGCGACATGTTAGCACTAAGGGAAATGGAATCCGATGAATGATGAATAGAGTGTAACATAAAAATGAGTGATAATTGGAAAATAGTTTGAAGTTTGATGAGTAAAGTGTAACCATAGTATAAGTTTGATAAGTAATGAAATATTTTATTTGGATGATTTGGTTGAGTTGTAAACGGAATCTGACAAATGATAATTGGATGCAAATCGACAACGTTCGTTGAGTACTGTGAAATCTTTTGCAATTTGGTGGGTAAAAACTTGTGTGAACAATGAAACATTAGACTCCATTATAATGAGATTTTTGGGAAAAATATATAAAGTAATAATAATTTTTTATGAAGAATGTGTGGTTAAAAAGTAAAGAAATTTTTTGAAATTATTTAAAATATTATTTTATTAAAAAAGGTGGAATGAAAATGAAAAATTTGAATGGTGCCCGGCTTAACCCTATTTTCCTACGTTTCATTACATTTCGATTCCTTGTCAGTCAGATGCTTCTGTGGCGTCGTCGTCTTCTTTTCCTTTATCAGACAGAACAGCCATATGAGCAAAGTGTACAACCAATAACTGCTTCAATTAGTAACCGCAGTAGGTCATAGGTAGGCCAGCCCCACTCCTTAAAACGAAGGTTGTCTAATCTCCACTCAAAACAACACGCCCTCCTCCTTAAGACCTTCCACTCCACCCCACCCCACCCCATCCACCCCACGAAAATATGTATACATATACATATTCATTTATATTTGGGTCCATGTCTTCTGTAATTATGATGATTAGCGTGTTAATTCTGGCACTGTTTGTGTCAAGAATTGAAGCATCAACACAAGAGATTTCGTCTTCTTTTTCGTTTGGATCTCGATCCATTCTGCGATCAGTCAACGGTGCTAACAAAAATGGAGCTGAAAAGCCCGACTATGCTGTGGATTTAAACGCCACGAATTTCGATTCTGTGCTTAAGGAGACCCCCACCACTTATGCTATTGTTGAATTTTTTGCCCACTGGTCAGTTACCTTTTCTTTCTTTTTTTTCCCCAAAAAATAGTCCATTTTTGTAATTTGATAGATGAACCTGTTTTTGTTTTTCAAATGAAGATCTCTTTTTGATGAATAAAAGGGATGTGAAACGAATGGCTCTGTTGTTTGTTGGTGATAGATTAGCATATATTAGAGATTTGAAACTCTTTGAACTTCAGAGGTGTTTAAATGGTTTAGGATTGATAAATTATTCCAATCACGTGATATAGTCAGCTTTTAGTTAAAGTATTCTTGGGAAAACAATTTCTTTGAACTACTGATGCTGAGTTCTCTATATTTTTTTCCCCATTGTCTTATAAATATTAGTGTCTGAGAAAGTTATGTCAATGAGTATATTTTGAGTGAACAAATCTCGTGATTTGTAACTACTTTACAGAAATATTCACGTCACAAGATATCAGAGTTTTGCATGGGTTACCAGAATTATTACTAAAAAGGGGTCTTATTTGGAAATAAAATTTGGTAATAAGTTCTTGCGAGGGCTGTAGTTCTATGGTATGCACTTGATTTATAGCATGAAGAAAAAAGTTAGACGATCTTTCCAAATTTTTCAACTGATACTTGCAATTTTTGGAGTAACACTATATGCTATGAACGAAGATATCAAAGAATTGTCCATATCAGATTGAATGTTTACAAGTACAAATGATAATAAGCAGCGAGAGATTAATTGCCAATTGTTTTATTTTTGACAAGTACTCAATGAGATCTTAAAAAGTAAAATGACGCCAAATGAATGAAGCTAGGGTGTTATGGTGCGTATTTATTAGAATAATTCAGATATTGAATAATTTATGAATTAAAGAGGTATTGAAACAGGTCATACTACAAACTTTCGGGAGACGGCGATGACCATAAATTAAGGTTTAATTATAAATTCTAGTAGAACTAGATACTTTATGTGAAGGAGATCTATGGGGAAGCTATTTACATGCTTAGGAGATTGATGGACAAATATTAAGAAAAGAAATAAAACTTGCTTGTAGTTTTATGATTGAGTTTTTCAAGGATTGCTATGATAGGTGCTATAAAGAAAAAGAAATTCGTACAAGATATATCAATATTATTAAAGATATGTAATGGAACAGTTACGAGTGTGATATGATATGTACTGGCACTAGCGGTAGAGAATTTCCTAACAATTAGCTTGTATCAAGGTCTACCCTAGTCTTCATCTTCTTGCTTTTCTTTAATAAACTGATAGGACATATTCAAGATGAGGAGCTTTTGTTTATGTTATTCACTGATGACATAGTATTTAATAAATGGTACTATGTGGGGGTTAAATTATAATTTAAAGTTGGAGTACTTTGAAATTCAAATGTTTTAGGTTTAGAATTCACACAGAGATGGACTATCCTTTTAGTAATAGTAAGAACAATTATGATAATGGAGTCAATGCAGAGTGTTGTCCGAAAGAACAATTGGTGCGGAAGCGGAATTTAGTTCTTGTAAAACAAGATAAATATTTAAAAAGCTTAAGATGTGTAGTAGAATGACATGGATGTATTGAATTTGTTGATTACAAATAAGCATAACCCTTTTTATATATAGAGGAGAGATAATCTCCTAATCCTAGTAGACTAAGAAAAGGAATCAATCTCCTAAGAAAAGAAAACTAATAACCTACTCTTAAATGAAGTAGCCTATAAAACAAATAATACTAGAATCCTTGAAAAACTAAGAATCCTGATAGGCTGTCCTATATCGATGATTGTTTTCAGTAAGGCGAATTTGAAGAGAATGCAATGCATAATATTAGAGCAGGTGGATGAAATGGTCAAGTGCTATAAAAATTTCTAGCTGATAGAAAGATCTATAAAAGGTTAAAGGCAAGTGTTAGGAATAATTTTTTAGATCTGCTATGATTTATAGTGCTAAGTGTGAAATTGTTAAAAAAAATAAAATGTTTGTAAGATGAATGTTGCGAAAATGAGCATGTCTAAATGGATGTTGACCCTACTGGAGTCTGGAGTGGACCAAATAGGAAATTAAAATCTACACCAACAAGCAAAGATGACACTGATGGAGGATAGTTGTGGTTGGGCATGTCTATATTTCACTAAAGTGATGTGATACTATTAGTGGGATAGAAGTGTATTAATTTTGCTTTCAGATATTATATATTTGCGGTATGAGAATAAATTCTATTTTTCAAGTTTTCAAGTGTTGAATTCTAAAGTGCTTGGAATGTATTTGGGCAGTGTGACAAGTGTAAAAAAATGTTGACTTCATCTCGTTTACATTGTTGTGGTTGTAGGGATTGTAGTCCATGTCTCAGATTGTTTCTAGAGTGCTTCCATCCGGTTTATGCGTGATGCCTGATGCTTCCTTGGGTTGTGATTCTTAGTATACACTTGCAATCATAAACAATGAATAGATTCACTTTTTTATGAAGTAATTGTAAACAATGAATAGATTCACATTTTTATGAAGTAATTGAAGTGGTGTAATAGAAAGAAAAGTACAGAGAGAAACAGATGTGGCAAACCATAAATTTCTGGCAAAAGGATTATGGAGTTGATTTGACATGTACTTTTTACTTATCACGAGGAAAAAGAAAAAAAGAGAGTTATCTTGGAATGCAATGAGTAAAACTGTAGATCTCTGAGTTTTTACCTGTCTTTTCTACTTTCATGATTGAAGAATGACTATGATTAGGAAGAAAAATATTATGGCATGAAATTTCTCTAATTCTAGAACAGTTTGAAATATAATGCTATGATTTACTTATCTGAGAATAAGTACAATGATCCTAAGATCTTATTTCAAAGTCAAAAATTGAAAAGTAGTAATTTATGTTTTCTTACGTTCGTCTAGGCTTTCTTTTTGAAAAGTAGTAATTTATGTTTTCTTACGTTCGTCTAGGCTTTCTTTTCTCACCCGAATGGTTTTGTGCTAGAATTTTTGCCAGTCTTCAAGTCTTTTTCTTCTTTGCTTTCACCGCATGTGATTTGCAGCCTAAGAAGCACAAATACTTGGAAATTTATTACGTATCCGTATCCGTTACGTATCAAAGGTTGGATACTCTTCGATACCCTTCAATATGTAACCGGATACATTTTTTTAAATTATTTTATATAATTTTATATTTTTTAAATTTTCGATATGTATCGAATATGTATTTTTTAATTATTTTCGATACGTATTCGATACTTATCGGATATATTTTTTTAATTAGTGAAATAACTTATTGAATATTAATAATATTTATTGAAAATACACAATTAGTTTATTAAGAAAATTAGATCTCTATTTGAAAGGAGAATCTAAAATGTGGGACATTGCTTGAGACTCATTTGATACTCTTGAAGGTGATGGATTGCTTGAGGTTCATTAGATTAGTGGGCCAGAGTTGGAAAGTGTTTTTTTTAATGATAATAAAGAAGTTCATGTTGATGATATTGAAGAAAATGAAGTTTGGACAATCAAGGATTAAAATAAAATGTTTTAATATTTGATTTTATTTTTATTATTATGCTTATTTTTTTATATATTGACGAAACTATGTTGAATTTTATAACACGTATCTGTGCTTTCTTTTTTTTTTTTTTTAAGTCGTATCAGCGTATCCGTATCGTATCGTATCATATTCAAATTACATATCTGTATCTGTGCTTCTTAGTTTGTAGCCATTAAATAATCAACTTTCAACATGCACTTTTTATAAAAATTTATTGAATTTAAGTTAGAAACTCATGAAGACACGATTAATAATTTGATAAATATGCATGAGCATATGCTAATACATGGTGGCATTTTTAAATTTTGTGGTTTAGACATGTTAAATTAGCTCAGTACAGCCTTTAAGGATTATAAAGGAATGCCTATTTAGCTGCATTTTACGACGCAGCGCATATAGTATTCAACATTCTACAAATTGAAAGCTCTATTATAAAGAATGAAAAGGCATAAAGTTGACTTTTCTGTGTTTGTAAATTCTTACATATGCCTATATTTGTATTTCCGTATATTTATGTAATTATATAGGAGTCTAGATTAGTTGTTGATTACATGTAATTTAAGTTTGGAGTTTGCCTTGAATATTGTACTGAAATCTATGATATTTTCTAATTATACTTTCTGTAATTGGCTTTGAAGGTGCCCGGCTTGCAGAAACTACAAGGTATATTCTGATTCATCTTATATTGTTATTTACTATCTCATAATTATGTTTCTCACAGAGAAATATGCAATTTGTCAGCCACATTATGAGAAGGTTGCAAGGCTTTTTAATGGAGCTGAAGCTGTCTATCCAGGAATCATATTGATGGCCAGAGTAGATTGTGCCTCAAAGGTAGTCATGCCATACTGCTATATTTCCCTACTTGTTTTTATGAGAAGAGTTGATTGAACAATATTTCTAAGCCGCTGTTCTTCAGTTATTCAAAGAGCATCATGTAAAACAAATATTCAGCATCTCAATGCTGTTATTTATGTAAATGGGATTCTTCTCAATAGAAACTCCTTAAAAAAATATTGTTTTTACAATAGTTAAATTATTAGTTCAAATAACTGAACATTTTAAGATACTATAAGTAGAGTAATGATATACAAACAAAAGAATATAAAAAGTTTCTTCACATGAGTGATGGAAGACTAAGCAACTTTCATTTGGCAAGCAGATAATTGTATCGATCTTTTCTTTAGGACCAGTATAATATATGTTATTATTTCCATTCTGCCTATTGCTGCAATATGCATCGAGTTTTTTTGCCACACAAATAAAGAATTTGTCAATTAGGGAAAATATTGATAAGTATAGATCAATATATCTAAAGAAAAAAAATATTCTTCTGAAATTTCCTTTTGTTTTAAGCAATTTAGAGTAGACTTCTCTTTTTGATACTTCTCACTATGGCCATGTTTTTTAGAGGGACCTAAAAGTTTCATTTTATAACCTATCGAAGTGGTTGAACAACAAAAGTAGATATTTTTTATGTGTGCTCGTGAAAGAAAGAGATGAATATACTGACTATTTTCTTAATAGACTGGAATAGAGATAATTACTACTCTTGAGATGAAAAAAAATTGTATTTATACCCTTTTGAAGTGGTTAAAAGTCAAAAGGAATTAGATATGTTTTGTGAGAGCGAGAGAAAGGGATTTACTGAAAAATTTCTTGATTGCATAGGCTAGAGATTACTGACCTTGAGATGACATGTTGCTGCAATTCTAAGCTAGTGTTCCATTGCATCTTTTATTCATATAGTCTTATCAGTCTTATTCTTTATTTCTAAAGTCACTTTTATTCTTAACATTTATCAGAATTAACGATATTGGTTTTTCATCCATTTGATTTAATTTCTGTATTTTTCTTGGCTAAATTATAGCTTAGTGATGGTTCTCCTTTTTACTTGCTTGGCAGCACAGATAAATATCAATCTTTGTGATAAGTTCTCTGTTGGACACTATCCTATGCTTCTTTGGGGCCCACCTTCTAAGTTTGTATCTGGAAGTTGGGATCCAAAGCAAGAAAATAGTGAAATACATTCTATTGATGATGGACGGACTGCTGATCGCTTGTTAAACTGGATAAATAAGCAAATGAGCAGGTATAGAACATATCTATAATTTGCTTGTGCCTGTTCTATGAGTGGAAGTCTCTCCTCATGATCATATCTTTTGCATGCTCATGTTTAAAGATGGCCTCTTGAGATGCATGAATAGTTGCACAATCAAAGGCATTGTTCTATTTTCTAGTAAATTCTTGTTGGGCACTGTACATTCCTAGGTCTATATTTGGAACCAGCATTGGCATTAATATTTTATTTTATTTTTTTCCTTTTCCTTTTCTTTTTTTTCCCTACCCTTTATATGTTACAGCTCATATGGCTTGGATGACGAGAAATATAAGAATGAGCATCTTCACACAAATATTTCTGACCCTGGACAGGTACTTAAGAGTGCATGTATTGAATTCTTAAGCAATTTTATAAATTCACTCTCATTAATATCTATCATTCTGACTTTATTCTACTGTTTGTGGAGAAAGATTGCGCGTGCTGTATATGATGTTGAGGAAGCTACATCCACTTCCTTTGATATTATTTTAGGGCACAAGGTGACTATCCGTATATATTTTCTTTTCTTTTTCTGTTCAATATTATTGCTTTCATATTTTTTGGTTTTAAAGCTTGCTTCACTTACCTTTTCTATTTATTAATCTTGACCAGATGATTAAATCAGAGACCCGTGCACCACTTATTAAATTTCTTCAGCTTTTGGTGGTCCATCACCCATCAAGAAGGTTTGGCGCCTACTCTCTTTTTGTCTATTATTGATCGTTTGCTTTTATCTTCATCATTTTGAATTTTGGTATTGTTTATTAGGTGCCGGAAGGGAACTGCAGAAATACTTGTAGATTTTGATGATTTGTCTGCCAACAAGAAGGAAGTTGCCAATCTTAGCCAAAAAGGTGTACTTGGGAATTATCAGATTTGTGGAAAAGAAATTCCTCGTGGATATTGGGTGTGTATATATCAGTTATCAATGATCCCTTTCCAAGTCTTCTACATTCCACTAAGAAAATAGTTTTTACTCTTATTAGTATTGTTCCTCCCGCTATTGAATTTGAACACGTAGTTTGTCACAAAAATAAATAAATAAATATTATCAAAAGTGTTTTCCGTAGGAGGGGGGTGGACACAAAGAAAAGAACCAAAAGCAGAAGACCCCTGGATTTCCATTGAATACTTGTCATCATTGAGCAATTAGTAAAAGCTTATTAAGTTATTGGTTGATTGTGGCTAGTTGCCTTATTAAAGTGAAATAACAAGCTATTCATTTTGGAGTTCTGTGTCCCTGATATTTCTTAGGATCCATGGTACTTATTTAAACAATGACGCACTCAAGTATTTGATAACTGAAGGGAAGAGTATTCTTCAAACTTGTTATTTACATTGCATGCATGCAAGCAATCACATGCTTAAGAATTTTAATTCCACCTGTGTCTCGTATTTGTCTTTCAAAACATAATACCACCATGCTATGTTTAGCTTAAATATCATTACTGTGATGAGTAAATGAGTTAGCTTCTGATCTTTCAAATATGGCTATGGATTTTCTTTTGTAGATGTTTTGTCGTGGCAGCAAGAGTGAGACTAGAGGTTTTAGGTAAGGCACATTCATCTTTCATTCTTCAAATATATGCTCTATTCTTGATTTATTCCTCACATGCTCAGTCTACTCAAGTAGGCTTATAACATAATTGGGACTTGGGAGTAAATGTTTACAATTCAACAATTTCATAAAATGTTGTCTGACCATGTTGTACTTGGGATCCTTTACCCTATATTTCAAACTCAACACAAAAAGTGACCTTGAAATCGGAAAGTGAAATATAATATGCAGGCACTGAATTCTATTTAAATTGATTAAGAAAGGAATTCTTGAAGTTTTAAGCTGCAATTCATCTATCCACTGTGAGTTTCATTCATCATCTTGGAGAAAACGCTAGTGATTGTTAATAAATATTCTTTAGCTTATGGAATGGTAATTTTTGGTATTTCTGTTTACCATCTGCATTTGTAGAAATATTTGTAATAGATTTGTTCTTTGAAGTCTAAATGGAAGCAGTTAGTAGCTTTAACCAATTCCCCTATTGGACACCTGTTCAACATTATTCTTTAAATAACCTTTTACAGCTACTGAAACTGGTTCAGTAAAGCTTGTTTGGGCTGAATAGTGTGACTGCACTTTAATTGAGCTGCATATGGCTAATGTCCCGAGGAACTTCAACATATAAACCTTCTATGCGGATCATACATGAGAGACCTATCTACATAGACTGCATTTGATTCTTCCAGTGTTGTTTCCTCGCCTTTTTGGTGGCTTTTTACTCATCTGTTTCTGTTCCATACTGTTTATGATGGTATTAGTGATTTGACAAGGTAGCTCTTTTGTTATGGCAGCAAGAATTATTATATAGTTGTCAGTATGACCAGCCCTCTAAAAAAATATGATGAATAATTTCAGCCCAAAAGATCTATTTTAGAACTTGGTTGAACATTGCATCAAGGCAACTACAATTTGGTCACTTTTTCTGACGTAGTTTTACTTGTTGAAAAAAGCTAGTCGAGTCTCTTCTAGATGTTTGTACGTAGCATAAGAAGATTTGGTTCCCACTATTGTATTTGATTTTTTTTTTTTGTTTTTTTCTAAACAAGCGCGTAATCATTACTTTAGTATTCCTTCGTTCTTTTCAGTTCATTTTAATGTTTGAGAGATTGAACAATTAATAAGTTGTGAGTTGTGCCTGTATGTGCATGAAAATATTCGTTTAGTAAATATCAATGATTTATGGGAGGATCTGTCAACTGTTATCCTCTATCTGCACCTTTTAAAAAGCCCTTACATAAACAAGGATTAAAGTTGGAGATGGCCTTCGACTTATGGTTGGCTAGCTACTAGAACTTAAAGTTTGCATGCCCACTTGAATCATTTAGTTTCTTCCTTTTCTTGTTTTAATACAAATGGACTCCAGGTTTGGCTTTTACCACTGAAGTGAGTCTGTTTAAAGTCTTTACTGGTCTTCTATTTCTTTTTCAGTTGTGGGTTGTGGATTTTATTGCACTCACTTTCTGTGAGAGTTGATGATGGAGAAAGTCACATGGCATTCACCGCTGTATGTGATTTTATTCACAGTTTCTTTATCTGTGAAGAATGCCGGCAACACTTCTATGACATGTGCTCAAGGTAATTTAATGAAGATTTTAACTCAAATAAATTTTCTGCAGCACATCATCTAAATAGAATTTTCAAATTTGCAGTGTTTCTACCCCTTTCAAGAAATCTCGTGAATTTGTCCTCTGGTTATGGAATGCACACAACAACGTTAATCAGAGATTAATGAAGGAAGAGGCATCCCTAGGAACCGGTGATCCTAAATTTCCAAAAGTTATCTGGCCTCCTAAACAGCTTTGTCCTTCTTGCTATAGTAGTCAAATCTCGAAAGATAATCATATCGATTGGGATCATGATGAGGTTTTTAAGTTCTTGAGCAACTATTACGGGAACACGTTGATCTCTCTGTACAAGGACAAGGAACGTCTTGGGGTTGGACAGATGGGTGGAGTTGTTGTAGATGATTTAGCAGTTTCAACAAACGCTGTTGTGGTGCCTGTCGGAGCAGCATTGGCAATTGCTGTTGCAAGCTGTGCATTCGGAGCGCTCGCTTGCTACTGGAGGCAACAACAGAAGAGTCGGAAGTATAAATACCACCTACACTCCTTAAAAAATATATGACTGTAGAGGGGTAATAGGCTCATTCATTATTTATTTAAAGGGGCTAAAAATTAGGAAAAAAGTAGAAAAATAAGAAAATAAAATTACGAATAATATGTAAGATGATACAGGTGTTTGTGTTTCGAGGAAATTGATATTCTTATGTCTTTTTTTTCTTGACACCAACATTTTCAGGCCAAGAAGAAGCTGGAATTGAACTTGTTAACAGGAGAGATCTGTGTATGAGCGTGAGTATCAGTTAAAAGAAAGTGAAATCATGCCCTGTACTGGAAACAAGTTGAAAGCCTGGAGAGGATAATTTTCCACACATTTCTTCTGGGGTATCTCTTTCAGATTGTATAGATTTTGCTATTAAATATTTGAAAGAGTTTTGAGTTATGATCATCGAGATTTTGATTTGAACTTCGATTTTTTCCCATGTATTTTAATTTTTAAGGTGAATTAGATCTTGTTTTACACAAAATTAAATGTACAAACTATTTGCATGCAATCATCATGTAATTCTACCTCAAAAATCTTATTGCAACTCCTAAAGTTTGGGATAATTTTGGATGCTTTTCATGTACAGACCTGAAACTGTGTGTTTTAAGGCATTTATATATTTTATTAACATTATTTTAATTATTTATTAATAATTATTCTAATAAGATCTTTTTATTAATTAATCTATGTGACCTTTAAAAAAAATGGAAATTTGGACGAAAAAACAAGAGGAGGTACGCACCTTTTGCCATCTAGACTCACCTCTAGTTGTTTAGGCTCGTATGAGGTAGTCAAAAATAGAGTTGTCACACCTTCGTGTGCGAGAATTTTTATTTTTATTTTGGCCTCCCACCTAGGTTCCATATTTACCCGTCTTTTAGAATGCTGAGTTTTTGTACAAAAGCATTTTTAAAAAAATTAAAATAACAATAGTTTCGGAAATTAAAAATATAATTTATTTAATCATATGCTCATTTGAACTAGCTTTGAATTTGTTCACTACAATTTGCAATTATATTTTTATTTCAGGAAAAAAAAAAAAAAAAAGA
>CAIGRN010062248.1:0-22571 GCA_903798345.1 Fraxinus anomala
GTAATTGAGCTCTCAACGCTTCCATATCATCCTGCAGATCAGGTATGATAACAGCAGCTTCGGTCATTGCTGCGTTAGCCTTCGGCTTTCATCCAGTTGGATGCGTAATTCTCGAATTTCCGTCTCTTCCACCTCGAACTTCTCCTCGAGGCCATCCACGGCATAGCACAACCTATGAGTTGTCTCATCAAGCGGATCCACGCGCTATTTCGTAGTCATCTTTGGAAGATCCACCACTCCCGTGGTGTTCGATCCAATTGGATCCATAGCTTTCTTATCGAGAGTATTGAGCAACAACACTGATACCAACTTTTACGGGGTGCCTTTCTTCTTAGCACAGAAAGAGACACCGTGCGGCAATAGTCTGCTTCGCTAAACTACCTTCCGCATTTTCTCGATCTTTTCGGGACGAAAGAGATTTTGATTATAAATAATAGAAATTTTGAAACACAATTGAAAGAAACTCGTTCATTGATTACTGAAAGCAAGAAATTACAATTGACGAAAGTAGGAAATTACAAATTGATAGTGTAGGGGGCGAACACTAGAAAGTTTGAAAGATTGTTTGAAAGACTAATACCCCCTATAATAGACTTAACAACAAAAACCCAACTGTTGGGAGTAGACTTTTTATGCCCAAAAATCATACTAAACTTTTCTTATTTTTTATCTATTTTATAATTAAAATAAATTATTACATGGAATTGAAAGTACAATTCAAAATAGACTAATATTTACAATGTGCCGTCGAAGTTGGGGCAAACTGCGGTTGCGATAGGGTCACAGGGCTTAAGTGAAGCTGCGGTCTGTGACACCTTGTTTGACATCCATTTTTTTTCATTCTCGTTCTCATTTTTTTCTTTCTTCATTTCAACCACACATTCTACTAATAAAATAATATTACATATAAACTTGAAAATTCTCCTTACTTTTTAACCATACATTCTTTCATCAATCACTATTCCAAATCAAATTATTCTCGAAAATAGGTGTCAAACAAGACCAAAGTATAATATAAGTTTCAAAATGAAGAAAATTATGCTATAATATATAAAATATATTATATTATTATTAGGCTCGTGTGTCACCTCATATATACTCTCTGTCGGCAAAATATTTTACCAAGAAATCAAACTTTGGTTTTTGTGTTGAAGAAGATGACAAACTTCTATAATATTCAACTTATTATTGTTTTTCGTGTCAATTTAGGATATATACAGTCACTTGAACAAGAAATATCTCTTCTGATTGAAAGTTTATCATAATTGTTTAACTACAAAAGAGCCGTGAATAGAAAAGATATCAGCAATATAAGATATGGAGGAAGAAACTTGGAATAATAGCTACACCACCTCCACCCCACCCAACTCAACCCATAATAGCTCATTTTCTTCTTCCAAGAATGGAGATCCAACTTCCCTTCAACTTCATTGCTTTCATGCTCTTCTTGTATTCCGTCTTCTTGTTATTCAAAGGGTGGAAAACATCGGCAACCCTAAAGAAACGTCAAAGATTGCCTCCCACTCCATGGAAGTTACCTTTGATTGGAAACCTGCACCACATCGTTGGTGCACTTCCTCACCGTTCTCTTAAGAAATTAGCCGAAAAATATGGACCAATCGTGCATCTAAAACTCGGTGAAGTCTCTGTCATCGTGGTGTCGTCAGCTGAGGTTGCTAAAGAAGTACTACAAGTTCAAGACCCTGCTTGTGCCGATAGGCCACAAACGATAGTAAGTAAGATCATGTTGTATGATTCTACCGATATGGGGTTTAGTCCGTATAATGAGTACTGGAGACAAATGCGTAAGATTTGTGTTTTGGAGCTCCTAAGTGCCAAAAATGTCCGGTCATTCAACTCTATAAGGCAAGACGAGGCTTCACGTCTCATCAAATCTATTCAATCATCTTGTGGAGAACCCATCAATCTTACTGAAAAAATATTCTCATTTACAAGTTCGATCACCTGCAGAGCCGCGTTTGGTAAAGTGATTAGGGATAGAGATATGTTGCTATCTTTGTTGAAGAAAGCAGTACCCATGACAGGAGGATTTGGATTAGAGGATTTGTTCCCCTCTTTCAAGCTGCTACATGTTATTAGTTGGAACAAACATAAATTATTGGCCATGCGCCGTAAGCTTGATGTGATCCTTGACGCTATTGTTGACGAACATAGAGCTAATCTAGCTACAACAGACAACGGAAATGGAGATTTTGGTGGTGAAGACATAGTCGATGTTCTACTCAGAATAAAGGAAAGTGGAGATCAAGACATTGCAATAACTATCGACAACATTAAAGCTATCATTTTTGTAAGTAATTTCATCTTGCAAAATTCCGTTACTTTTTATTCTATAACAAGAAGGAAATTAGGCCTCAGCCCTGTTTGAATCACATTATTTTTTTCATTCTCATTCTTCTACTCATTTTTAACCACACATTCTTTAAAAAAAAAAAAAAAAATTTCATCAAATTAATAACATTTTTTTTTTCAACCACATATTCAATCAATTTACTATTCCAAAATACAGTATTCCAAAATAATGTGGCTCAAACACACCCTTATTCTCGTAGGTTATATCAAGTCAAATCAGTCGATGTGATGAAGTTTTTTGTCAACTTACTGCAACTCTTTTTCTCCTATATATCCAAGCTTTGGAACGACTATGAAATACAAAATATAGGCGAATTTAGTTAACCCTTGGTTTTTTGTGCTACGATATTCAGGATATGTTCTCAGCAGGAACCGAGACTTCATCCACAACAATCGATTGGGCTATGGCAGAACTAATGAGAAATCCAAGTGTAATGGCAAAGGCTCAAACTGAAATAAGAGAGGCTCTTAAGGGAAAGAAGACGCTTGATGACAATGATATTCGAACCCTAAAATATCTCAAATTTGTTATCAAAGAAACTCTTAGGCTGCATGCACCTATTCCTTTACTCCCAAGAGCCTGCAAAAAAGAATGTGAAGTTGCTGGATATACTATACCTCTTAAAGCAAAAGTCAGTGTAAATGTTTGGGCTATAGGAAGAGATCCCGAGTATTGGCATGAGCCCGATAGCTTTAAACCGGAAAGATTTGAGAGAAACTCCATTGAATTTACTGGTAATGACTTCGAATTCATTCCATTTGGGGCTGGAAGAAGGATTTGCCCCGGTATAAACTACGGCTTGGCAAATGTCGAGCTTTGTTTAGCCCAACTTCTTTACCACTTCGATTGGAAACTCCCTAACGGGATGAACCCTAACGATTTAGACATGGCCGAGACCAAAGGATTAGCTGTATCAAGAAAAAATAGCCTTTTATTAGTTCCCACATCCTATAATCCTCCCATTGACGGCTGATTAATCCCAAAAAAAAAAAAAACATAGGTTTAAATGGAGTTCATTTTCCAGATAAGCTTCACAACTTGAAGACTCATTCGAGATGTTAATTAATTTCCTTTCCTTGTAAACTATTAATCAGGCCAAGTCTTTATCTTCTCATATGATGTTCAATAAAAAATAGTTGTATTTGTCCTATGTTTCACTTGAAGACAGATTTGAGGTTTCTTTTCTTGCAAACTATTGATATCATGTCTTTGTCAGATCATATAATGTTTAATGAAAAAATCTTACATCGTATGGAAAAAATAATCACAATCTTACATTGTCTTTTTCTACATCTTATGTCCAAATAATCACAAAAAAAAATTATTACATAACGTGTCATCTAATTACTTTCCAACATTTTTTATTCTTAAAATGCTGACATTAAAATTGAGATAAAAAAAAAAAAAGACAAACAAAACGTATCCCACTATTTATGCCCCAAATTGTTGTCTTCCATATGAAGATTTTGTTCGAAAATTGTTCATCTCCCAAATTTCCAGTAATTTCTTCATTATTTTCCATCTCAATCTATTATCATTCTTTCTTGAATTTAAACCATAACAAAAATGTCGTATAGTTGGTTCCATTCAAGAATCAAACATATGGAGACCCCACAACGCTGTCTCACTCGATTGGCTAGCAAGATGGAGGCTGGAGGATATCTCAAATAAATTTATTTTTAAAAAATGCTATTCAAACCCATAGAAGAAAATTTAAATATCTTCATGTGGGATTGATTCAAATTGCTGTTAAACCATTGTTTAGACTTGATTTAAATATTCTTATTAACTCTCAAATATAAGAGATTTCTTAAATTTGAACATTCATTCATTTCTGTTCTAGAATCAAATCTAGAAAGTAGTCCTATTTCTCAAATTGTTATCCGAATTTTACAATTAGTCTCAATGATGGAGCTATTCTTAATGTTCTTAATCTTCATATTTAAACAAAAAAAATTCGATATTAATAACATTCAAAATCATTTACTTCAATATATCAAATATATTATTAGATTATGAACACAACTTTACATTTGAGCTCTTCGCTCATCTCCAAGAGAAGAAGGTCTTCTTGTAGAGGTAAACTCTCCACTCAAATACCATGATTCCTAAAAGGATACCATGGAATCTTCAATCAAGAGGATTAGAATGGGATTTTGAGAATGCTCAAAACCCAATTCCAATTTCTGTTTGTACAACTCCAAATCAAATTATTTCATTTTCAGATGGACATGTCAAGATGATCATTGATGGATCTACATCAAAAGATCTTCGAAAGTCCTATTCCTCTAGATCTAGTAATAGATCTGAGACTCCTTTACAATTTTCAAAATTTTCAACATCTTCGAAAAAACTCAAAAGGAGTTGATTTCAATCCTAGAATTCCAAAACCACAATATGTATCTGACAAAGATGATGAATCAGAACAGCCTGATTCACAACATTAACTGATATGCTACCTAATCATGAGCAATTAGATAGTCAGTGTAATGTTATCTCTTCTACCATAGATAGAAGAAATGAGTTCAAAACTCATCAAACTCATCATACTCTCAAAAAAATATCTTCAAAAGACGAAATTAAATATTTATGGGAAGAATTTTATGATTTTCCTGAAAATTTAAGTTTTTATTTTCAAAGTATTTGGTAAAAAGATTTCAAAACCCAAATCTATTCAAAACACTCATATTAATAAATAAATAAAAAAAGCATGGAAAACTCCTTCAAGTCAAACTTTTCAATCTGAACATCCTCTGATACAAAAAATCCTCTGATACAAAAAATAGTTGTTTCTCACGGAAACACCAAAATTTTAGCATCACCTCTAAATTGAAGTCCGAGTAGAAGATCCATGAAAATTTTGAAGTTATAGGCGAATTGAAACAAAACATTTTATTGAGGTTTTAAAAACGTTTTTGCCTCTTTTTTGAAGAGTTCAAATCCTTGGCGAGTAAGACTGGATAAATACATCTCATCAAGTCCAAAATATTCGAACCAAGTTTGAAATCATTTTGAAAAACTTGAAGGGCATGCTTGGTTGAAAAGAATAAATCAAGAGTGTGTCACTGGTCTAAAGTAGAAAATATGATACCAAACATCTTTGTGATAAACGTAATTGAAATTAGATTTGAATGTTACATCTTTAGATAAACGCATTCTTTTCTCATCCAATGAATTTTGTCCCCAGTTTTCATAAGACAGTATCATTTGAATACTTATTTTTGAAAAATCAATTTGTTTGGATTTTTGAGGGTTTGCAGTATGGGTTATGATCGTCGATCCCGATTTGGTAAGAATGGTTTAAAGATCCTATGTACCCACGAGCATGGGCGGATATGGGAGGAGGCTGCACTGGACTTCAGCTTAATACATCATTGACCCATATCCTATTTTACTTTGTAACTTTTTTATTAAAAAGGTTATATTTTGGCCCAAATTTAAAATAGTCCACTATCCACTTTCTCTAATATTTGTCCACTTCAAGCCTAATTTCTTAAATGGACCAAATTTTAGAATTATCCCACTTTCAAATCTCGTACTCAAAATAATAGAACTTCTTTCAAAATTTAATATGGTATGTGAAAGACAATGAACAACCTTATTTTTATTGCAGTAGTCCAAAGAAATAAAACTCAAATGAGAGGATAGAGTTGTATTAATTGATGTTTTAACCTCTTCACATCAAAAAGCATATCCATGTTAGTAGGCTTATCATGAGCAAAAAATATTATCTAATGAAACTAACCATACATATAAAAAATGATGAGGGACAAAAAAAATAAAAAATAAAAACTATTGAAAATCTTAAAAGTAATTAATTTTTTTTTTTTTTTTTATGTTTCTTTTATTAATTATACTTAAGTTAAAAAATACTTATTGACCTTGAAATAGATGTTATTATCAAAATAGATAACTTGCTCTATATTTAATTTTATCAATAGTTACTGAAATAATATTTCTTAAAAAATTATTTATTCATAAATTAACATTATTAAAATTATATTATTGAAGTAAGTCAAACATAAAACTGAAATAAATCCAATTTCTTTGAATTCTCGATATTCTTGGTCGGTTTTTTCCACTTCAAGTAGCATTTAAATGTGTTGATATAGAACCCATATTAGATAATATTTTCAGAACGGTGTATTTTGATTAAAATCCTTTAATAACTGGAATGATTTGTTGTTCTTTTTAGGTTGAGTCTCGTAATAGTGCAAATATGTTTTTCTTAATTTTTTGTTAGTGGCTATACATCATTTGTTCATGTTTATCATCATTTTGCACATTTTATATTTTCTAAGGAGGTGTCAAAAATTTTTATTTAGCAAGAAAAGCTATGAAAATTTGGTAAGACATTTTAAGGATTGATATGTTTATGCTTATTTATGGATATGACTCACATTGTCATTAGTGTAGCTTAGCCTTTTAAACTATATTTGGTGTGACATGAAGCATTCTTATGGCGTGAGTTACCTGATTTTCTTTAAAAAATCCAGCCCCCCTCAGCCTATTTTCGTGGTTCCCCTGCCCATGAGGTTTCCATTTCAAGAATTGGTATTTGAATAGGTTTAGTAAAGTAATGAAAAGATTTTGAAGGATTAACGTTAGATAATTTTCTTGAACCAGGTTGAACAGCCTTTTTGAAATGTGAATGTGAAGTTTCTGGTATATTAAAAATATCTATGTTTTGAAAATTTTCAGGTTTTTGGAAAGTTGAAATGGATAAAATTTTTTAAATTTGAGTACTTTTGATTAGAGGATGAACTTTGTTTTCCTCTTTTTGAACCTTGAATATAATTTTCAATTGAAAGTAAATGAAGTAAAGTTTTCTTCTTAGAAGATATTCTTCTTAGAAGAAGAATACATTTTTATAATCTCTCTTTCTTGATATTCTAACAACTCTCTCAAGAAATTTTTTTTCTCTATGAACTCTCTTGTAAGAAATATTTTCCTTATATATATACACCCTATTTTGAAATCAAAACATGACAAAATAGTTTGCCATCTTGTAAATATTTATTTTGAAACAAGGTTTTTAACCTTTTTTTTGTAAAATGTCTTTCGAAACTTTGCAATATGTTTTTAAAACAAATTCTTTATTAATTAAATCATCTTAAAATTTTGAAATACACAAAATAATTGATAAAAATTCTTTTTTGATAGTAGAATAATTCTTTTGAGGGTCGGTCCAAACTCCTAAATGGAATCTAACAAACTGTTCTTGATTTGACTCTTTTGAAATCTACTTTAACACCCCCACCAAAACCTATGTCTGACACATCGATTTTGACAATAATGGAGGAGCCTAAAGGGTTAATAATTGATAAGCATGGTTTTGACAGCTATTTTTACTTTTTGGTCAGCTGAAGTATGCTCTGGGGTCCATAGTGATAGATGCTTTTATAGCCTTTTGAAAAGTGGAACACAAAGTAGCATGATATTTTTGACAAAATTGACAACATAATTAACACTGCCTAAAAAGCACTGGAAACTTGTTTTATCTAGAATTTAATCTGAAAATTTATCAGTGAATTCAAAATTTCTTTAAATTCGTGTAAGTGTTCCCAGATGTATGTAATGACTTAAGAACATTAAGCGCGTTTGACAAAGAACAATTTTCTTCGCTGAGATAATCAAACTATTCTGTTTAACATGAATAAATGTTTGAAGATGTTTAAAATGTTATTCTAAACTTTCTAAATAGATTAGAATATCATCAATGTAAATTATAATGAAATTTTGAAAATGGTTGAAAATATCATTCGTAATTTTTTGAAATTTAGAAGAAATATTTTTTAATCCGAATGTCATAACATTCCACTCGTATTGTCCAAAAGGGACTTTGAAAGTAGTTTTGTATCTATCTTCTTCTTTAATTTGAATTTGCCATAAACTCGATTTCATATCAAATTTTAAGAAGATAATACCTTTGAACAATCTGTTTAACGGATTTTTCTTTTGAGGTAATGGATATATAATCCATTGAAGAGGCTTATAATTGATAACTAAATGATGAACACATCATTCAATTTTCGCAGAATTATCGACATAGAAAGCTAAACAGCTCCAATGTGATTTATTTAGATGGATTAATCGTTTATTAAGTAAATTGTTGATTTCTTTGATGCAATGATTAAGTAATTCCTTGTTCATTTGAATTGGATAAGATTTTGTAGGAATATTTGATTCATGAAAACTAGAATTGTAAGGAAGCGAAACATCTTGTCGCAAAAAAATTAGGAATAGTAGAACATATTTCATTTTCTTTTTAAAAAAATATTTTTTTTCTCTTTTATTGGAAATTTTTTAATTGCCCTTCAATTCTTTGAAATTTAATTTTTTATTTGAGAAATTGAATATGTTTTTTCTTAAAATTGACATTATAAATAATTTTTGAAATTGATGCTTTCTTTAAATAATTAACATCTTTATAAGAAGGTGAATTTGTAAGTTTAAAAAATATTTCTTGATCCAAAATAGTTGTAGTAAGTCTTTTTGAATCACTTTGAAAGGGATATATTTGAACAATAAAAAGAGTTCCAAGAATTACTTCTTGATCTAAATCTTTAACTAAATAAAAAATATTTTGAAATAAATATTTGAATTACAAATATAAGCTTTTGAAAGTTTATATTGAATATTGAGTTTTTTGCCACTAGCACCGTATAGACGCTTAGTAGTTTTTTCAATTTTTTTGTAGGAATAAGACCTTCCATGATACAATTTTGATCAGCACCAGGATCAATTAAGACTCTAGTAGTAAGTTTGAATTCTTTGTTGACTACAATAGTCATATTGCAATACCATTTTTGAAATTGAATACGATTGATAACATTGATTTTTTCGTCTTCCATTTGAGAAATATTATCTTCATTAGAAGAGGAATCAGAAGTGGAATTGAAAGTTTTTTAAGAATTTTCGCGTTCCAAATTTCTGGTTTTTAAGAGAGCAACTTTCATACGAACATCTTTCATTTGACGTTTTAAGATTGAAATTTGAGATTTCGTATCATTAATTTCTAAACGTAATTCAGAACATGAGATTTTTGAAGAAAATGAACTTTCAGTATTAAATCAATTTAATATGTTTTTCATATTAAACGGAGTTATCGAAGATCTTGAAGAATTTGGAAGAAGAAGAGGGAACCTTTTCTTAAATTGAGGATCTTCAATTTTCTCAATTATTTGTTGAACAAGTTTTTCTTCTTTAGTAAGAACATTTATGGTTTTACAATCACAAACTTCTTTACATTGACTTGTATTACAATTAGAGGATTCTGAGCTTAAATCAACGTCACAGCCTTCTTGATATTGATAAACTAATTCAAGTTTAAAATCATATTCTTCTTCTAAACAAGAATTGAGTAGATTTAGAAATTTAAGTTTAATAATCTTCATCAATTTGAAGATTATTAATCTCTCCATTCATTGGATATTAATTTGAATAATAACTTGTTTGATTACATTTCCAACAAATAATTTTTGAAGTTTTAAGAGTTCGTTTCCTAAAAGATTTTCTTTTTGAATATTTGGGTTTTAAATATCTAGAACGATGATTCTGAAAAGATTTTTGGAAAAATCGTTGTTTTTTAAAAGATCTTATTCTCAAATGAGAAGGAATTTTATTATTATTATTATTATTCTTGAAGATGGAGGAATGATTTTCTCAAAATCATATTATTCACGGGAGGATCCAAGTTCTTTTCAATTTTCAAATCTTTCTAATTTTAATTTTGCTTTGAGTTTGAAATCATTATAGAGTGTTGTTCCTTCCTTATTGACAAAATTAAGAATCTCGCCATAATAAGGACATCATAAGAAATTGTGTCTTTATACTGGAGTTTGATAAAAATTTCTAACTCTTTCAGCAAAGAGTTTTGGAAGTCCAGAAATGAATAAGAAATGAATCTTTCTTTCCAAAAAGATTGATTACAATCTTCTCGGATGAAAACTCAAATAAGAAATATATCTTTATACCAGCAAAAATCATGAAGTTTTGGACAATTGAAATTTAAAAAAATCTCGGATGTTCTATCTTGAAGAAGTAAAAGAGTACCAATAAAATGTTTGAGTATTGAATATACAAGAATATTGAAACCATCATTTTGATTTTGAGTATTAATAGCATACTCAATCTTGTTACAATCATCATCCGTAAGATAATTTTTCCACCAGTGCTTAAGTTGCTCGGTAAAACCACAAATTATATTACAGAAGGTAGTACGATAATTAATGTCTTTGTAGATATATGTTGCATGACATATAGACGTATCTTCGAGTACTTGAATAATTTGTTATTGTGTCAACCCAACAAGATTCCCTTCAATGATTTCACCTGTGTAGGAAACTTGAGGTTTCTTTTTTTCCTCATATAGCATATTAGGATAAGAAGGACGAGAATAATAATTTGAAAATTTTGAATTTTGACCTTTTAATTTATTGATTTGAGAAGGCTCATTTTCAATAAATTGATCTTCAAGATCTTCAAAAGTATCGATATTATTAATATTTTTAGAAGATACAAGTTTAGAAATTTGAAAAAGGAGTTCTTGTAAAACTTTTGAATCGGAAGATAAAGAATCTCTTTTTAATTGAGGAGTAATTTTTGGATCAATAAGTTTGAAAATAGTATCTGAAATCTTCTTCTTGTCATTAGATGAAGATGCTTTAGAATTAGAATTAACTTCAATTCTATTTAATTGAGAACATATGGACTAGAGAACAATATTAATATAATTGTTCTGAGATTGAATATTTTTGATAACTTTTGCTGTAAGAATAGAATCATTTAGCCTTTCAGCAGAGATAGGAATTTTCTTTTTCAAAATCCAAATTCCGAATTCAATACTAAATATATAATTTGGAAACTCAAAGTCAAGTGGTAGTCTAAATTTCATGAAATAAATTGTTGTCCAAAAGCCGTTTGTTCATGGATTCAAGAGCTAAAAAGTATAGGTATTCCAAAATTTTCAAAGAAAGAAAAAGAGAAACAAACTGATTTTCTTACGGAAAAATCAAGATTATTAGCTATGTTTTCTCAATGCAAAACGTTAGAGGAATTGGCAATTATTTTAGAAAATATTGTTTATTTGGCATAATCAACTTCAAAGAAATCTAAATCTAAATCAATTTCTTCTCAAACAAGATCAGGTTCAGAACTGACTATGCTCAGAGTAATAAGACGATTGCTCTGGGATAAACATTGACCAACTTAACGTTCAAGAAAATATTCAAAAGAATTTAAAATGACTATATGAACACAACTTTTTGAATTAATACATATAGGGTTCATGTTTCAAGGAATACTTTATTTCAATTATGTCTATTACCTCAAATGCTGTTTCTGCCAGCATTGCCACCATTCAAGACAAAGACAAAAACAAATAATGTCAAAGGACTTTAATAAATAAAACTATAATAAATGAGACTCCATTTTAATCAATTTTATTAAAGACACTTTATAAAAGTTGAAGCATTATTTCAAAAAGAAGATGATGTGAATAGCTAGCGAATATCATTGTCCTTCAATACTATTCAAGATTCTTCAATGAAGATTTCAAGTCTGGAATTTCAAGTATAAATAAAGCTCAAAACAGAAGCTCTCATCAAGAGTTTTTTAGTGGGAAAAAAAACTTTTTTGAGAAAATTAAAAATTCCTTATCATTCTTATTTTCTCTTCATCAAAAATTGTAATTTCAATCTCAATATTTCTTTCAATTGTAATATCATTTTTGATATTTTTCAATAAATTATATATTTTCATCAAAAGTTTGTTTGATTTCATTTTCAAGTTTTATTTCCTCCTACTTCCTTGTCCCCTTGGCCGCATAATAAGTTTACTAATGTCCAAAATATACTTATGATCTTTTGCATTTTATTTATTTTTGTAATTATTTGTTACATTTCAAAAAAAGTGCTTGAATTCTTGTATCTTTAATTCAGTAGTATGAAATTTTATCTAATGGGTTTTTCTAAATTTTTTAATGGATGTGGTTTGTATTTTTCAAATATCCACAATGCTTATATGACCTGGGTTTTTCGTTCATGCTAGATAGAATTTAACACACTCATTGATTGGAATGGTGGAAATGTTTGGTTGTTAACTTGTCCATTTCCCTTTTGCTCGATGCTAAATAAACATGATTAGGTTTTGTGTATTGTCCAACAAGAAGTGTCTTAAATATTACATGTATGATATAGCTTTTGTTTTATAAACTATGCTCGCCTATGCCATATTCTATAAAAATTCACGTGTAGTTATATATTTTATTATATTGTGTGATCAGCTAACTCGAGCACATGAGCTTTAACAAACTTCAATTAGTTAAACTTCAATTTTAACCACACATTTTATAGGATCTTCAACTTTTCAACCATATATTTCAACATTTTTTTATTAAAAATTGCTAAAAATTTTAACCAAAACTTTGTCATACCGGTCCTACGTATAACATATGTTGGGTAATTGTAATGATATGTATTAATGATGGTAGTTTAACCGTTATTTGTGTAATTGTGGATTATTAATGACCACGTGTATCTTATGAAACTAGAAGAAAAAGCAGCTAGTAACTTTTCTCCACCATTTTTATCTTTACATCATACAATCAATAATCGTGAACTAAGGGTCAATATCCCACTAAATTGCAAGAAAACTTCTATAATGTTAGGGTGCGTTTGATTTAATGTTTTCAATTTTCAATTTTTCACAATGCCGAAAACGTGTTTGATCTAGTAATTTTAAACATGCATTTTCGAAAACGAGATCAAATTTATAATAGAAAACTCAAAATGCATTTTTAACAAACAAGCGTTTAAATAAAATTTTATTTAAATAAATTTAAGAAATTAAAAATTTTAAAAATAAAATATAAAATTCTAAAGAATAAAATTTTAAATTTATAAAAACTTTGAAAAAATAAATCTAAAATTTTAAAAAATAAAAAATATGAAAAAATAAAATTATAAAAATTTCTAAGAAAAAATAAAAAATAAAAAGTCTTTAACATAAAAAATCTAAAAATATATTTAAATGAACATAGATAAAACTCAAAACGGACTCTTAAAGCAGAAAGCTAAAAATGAACCTAAAACTCAAAATTGAAACACAAATCAAATAGATAGTTAACATTTCTATTTTAGATACATTTTGAAAGTTAAACCTATGCTGAAATTCTCAAATGACTTCGAAACTCCAAAAAATTAATATAATTCTAAAGCCTTCACAAATTTATTTGAATGCTTAGATTAAGAATTACACATTATCGGTGTTTTAAAAAGCAAGCTTCGCCTAAGTTTAAAGTGTGAGCAAAATGCCTCGCTTCGCGCTTTTTTAAGTTTTTAAATTTTTTTAAATTTTTTTGATTTTTTTTCACACCTAGGCTTACCTAGGTTTTACGTCTTTCAATGTTTTTTTACACTTTTTTCTTTTAATTATTAAATAATTTTTATTAATTTAAAATAATATCAAAATTAAAAAAACTTTTTTTAACGCTTTTTAACTCCTAGGCTTCGCCTAAACTCACCTAACCCGAAACTTGACCTCCACGCTTTACCTTTTTTAGAACACTACACATTACTGAAGAACTTTTCTCTATTTTTATTTTTTGATAATAAAACATTTTTTGGGCAGTATTGTTCCATATTTCTTTTCAACAATTTAAACATTTTAAGTGTAGTATTGAATCATATTTATCTTTGGTCAATGTTAAATATTTTGAGATAATAATAAATCTTGACATTATATTGAACTAAATTATTAAAAAATTTATTTATTCGTAACATAACAAAAAAAAAGGCGCGTGGCTATAATATTCTTTTGATATCCTATTCCAACACTAAAGAAAGAGGAGTGGTTATATTACTACCACAATTTTTATTTGATACACCACATTTTAATTACAGTTAAACTCCTTAATATTTTTTCATTATAGCAATTATTTTCTTTTAACTTCTTTTTTACGAATTCTTATCTTAAATCTTTCATTAATTAGTACGTCTTATTTTTAATGGTGATTTATATCAAAATATTTTATATTCATACTTTGAAATGAGGAAAAAAAAAATTCGCACTTTTTATTTATTTTTTTAAAATATCATAAAAAATAAATTATTTTACCTCATTGTAAGGAATTTTTGGACATAAAATTGTTATCATATGAAAAATGTGTTAATTAATTAAAAGTTTGAGAACGATGCCAAAACTTATTATGAATATAAGTGATATAATGAAAAAGATTTAAGACCTTTTTAAGTGTAATTAAAATTATAAATAAAAATTGTGGATATGAATATATTTAGCCAATAGAAAGGGCAATACATTTTTCATATTCCCAGATTAACCTTTACCTGATACAAAATTTACAATTTTATTAATATAAATAAACCCTAGATTACAAAATTAAATTTAAGGAAATCGTGAATTAGAGAACTCCAAATTTAAAAAACTCGGAAAAAATCCTGCAAGATCAAAGTATTCCTCGAATTGCAAGTTAAGGTCAGTGATCTCATTTTTTAGGGTTTCGATTGATTTTAAGTTTCGTTGTTTTTAATTGGGGATTTTGTAATAATTTATGTATTTATTTGATATTCATTTGAATTTTACATTCATTGATGCAATTTTAAACCTTTTGGGGGACTTTTACGTTTTTGCTTAGTATTTCACATTTTAGGTTTTTGCTGATTATCTGTTGAGTAAACAAGTTTAAAGGATATTAATCTATAGATAATTGTAAGAATCACGGTAGTGAGATTAGAATATTTGAATAGTCATTTGTGATTATAAATGTAATTGATGAATTACTGCTGTAAACAATTTATTTTGGAATACTTTTATATCAGAAAATCTTGACGTTAAAAATTTGATTTACCTGAATAAATGAAGGTCTTAGCTATATTTCTTATTTTTCTTGTTTCTTGGATTTTTTGCTTGTGAGACAAGTTCTTAAAAATTGGATTCTATTTGCATTTTCTTTCTTTCATGAAACGGATTAAAGATCTGGCATTTGTATGATGTGATTCAATAGTTCATGGAAAAATCATTTAATTCTCTTGATATTTGTATTTGTCAACAGTTAGATGCAGATTAAAAGTTTTGCCTACTTTTTGTTCCTTTCAGATCTGTCTTTCTGTTTTATTATTTAGTTCTTGATTTATATGCTGTCGTGTGACATTTTAATCTTGGTTTTGACAGATTCTTATTGTGTGTGTACTATATCACCTATAATGAAGTTCAAAAGATTGAGTAACGTGGAGGTTATGAACAAAAGGGATATTCCAGTCTCATGGCGTAATGCCAAGATACTATCTGTTAATGGCCACACTTATACCGTGCAATATGATTGTTATCCGGGAACGGAAAGTGAACTAACTGTGGAACGGGTATCAAGGAAATTTATAAGGCCATGTCCACCTCTGGTGCAAGGTATAGAGAATTGTGTAGCTGGGGACGTTGTGGAGGTATTTCATGGTATTTCATGGAAGCTTGCCACTATTTTGAAGGTTTTGCATGGATACCAATATTTGGTGAGGCTACTTGGGTGCTCCCAGGAATTAATCGTAAAAGGAACCAACACTAGGATGAGACAAACATGGCATGATGATAAATGGATTGTATTGCCAAAGGTACTTGTACTTCCTATTCTGGATTGATGCAATCTTTCCATATATTTTTTTCATATTGTGACAATCTCATCTCATTACTAAAGCTGATTGCTTAGATGATTTTTCTTTAGTCTTTCTGCCTGATGCCTTGTAATCATGTTCTTACTTAATTTTTCTGCTAAATTTCAGTTTTGGACCTCTGATTTGAAGGGAATGCTTTTGGCTTCTCATCTCAATTGAAGACTGCCAACTTATTACTATTTTTTTTTTTTTTTAATTAATGTCCTGTCAAAATGATATCGATATTAAATGCAAGAATAGCATTTGACAACAGCTTCTTGTTTTAGCCAAACTTTCTTTCTATCCTTTTTCTACAGAATTCTTTTATTGCTTATATTAGGCAGTGCAACTTTTTTATTTGATGTCTTATATCTTTTCAAGGAAATGGAGAATGGAGATTTTTTAGATTCAAATAAATTGATAAATATGAATAGTTCTCAGTTTTGCATTCTCTGACTGATATGCTATTTCCTCCTGTTTGCAGGGTTCCAGAGGATGCGAGAATGAAAAGGCTAGCAAGCTATCAATTTCAAACTATGATCAACAATTTAATGTGAGGGCTAAAAGTCAAACAAAAAGAGATTGCTTGATCACTCAGAATGATTCTAAATTTAGCGAATCTCCTTTGGTCTCTTCAAGGTCCTTGAAGAGGATGTCTCCCTACTGCTCGTCTATCATTGAAGTGCATAATGGACATGCCCAGAAAATAAGAGCAATTGAGAAAGATGATAGGAGGCATAGAGTGGTTGCTTCACCTGCACTTGAAAAGGTAGATGCTGTTGCTTACCCAAGAGAAATTCTGGGTGAAAAATACATGCATGCATCCTTTAAAACTAGATTAAATGAGTTTAATCAAATGGAGAAAGCCGAACAAAATAATCTTCTTGGCTGTTCTAGAGTTAGAAGCCCAGAATCTAATCATTCTGACAGTGATGCCTGTTCTGTTGGTAGTTGTAGTGTTAATGATCAGAATCCAAACAACTGTCCTAGTCATTTTATACCACTCGTTCGCCAAGTATCAGATACCATTTGTAGTGATGCAGAGTCTTGTTCTGATCCAGTCGAGGTAAAAAAATGTCAGCTTCCTCCAAAAGAGGAAGCAGACACTAGTATCCATTGCTTAGAGTTGCATGCTTATCGCTGCACTCTGGAAGCATTGTATGCTTCTGGTCCCTTAAGTTGGGAACAAGAAGCTTTGTTGACAAATCTTCGTATTACACTCCATATATCAAATGATGAACATTTGATGGAGCTGAAGTACCTGATCTCTGCTAAAAGTGGTACTCATGCTAGATAATAGTTGTTAAAACTTTTATTTTTTTGCGTTTTAGTAGGATTGAGTCCTTGTCTTTTCTGGTTCTACATTGTAATAAAGATAGCATTGTGAAACTGCGAGAACCTATATATTTCCTTATCTATCAATTCATGTAGACAAATCTTTCAAGATATGAATGTATACTTTCCCATTTTGGATTTCTTAGCCCGTGTGTTGTTTGTTATTTCTACTGTAAAAGGCATATTTAGTTTTTTTCTCACTGCATCAGAATTATTTTTCGAGGCAAATGCATTATGTATACCTTCTGCAGGTTCGAGAGATTCATGTAATAAAACCTTTCAATGCATCCAACATCTAATCTGTGTGTAAAAGTTACATATTTTTATTTGAAAGAGGTTTCTGCTTATACTGTAATGGAGTTCCTGGCCTGAAAACTATTTGTATTGAGCTTTGACTGGTAAACGACTATTTAATGTCGGTATTGATTCTTTCATAACTATCCAACTTATGTGTGTTTGATTTCCTCCATACACTTTTGGCAACTCGTTAAGTTCCATTGAGGATATTGATCAATCTTCAATTCCCTGCATTTCCAGGGCCAGAGACAATCATCATTTGCTTTCAAAGGCTTAAAGATGATGCCAGGGTTTGCTCTCTCTCTTGTGGCATAAACTACTGGGTAATACAGTCCATGGTATCATTATTTAAGGCTCACCTGGATTTGCCAACATGTCTTTATTGAGGACGAAATATAGCTGAAGATCATATATTTTGTAGATGTGCACGGATTTTTGTTTTTGTTTTGAGTTTTAGTAAAACAGATGCGTCTCTTTTGGGTCGATGCTACGTACTTATTCAGATAATAACTTGGTTTTTTATCTGAAGATGATGGTGTTGAAAGCAGTGAATATCTATAATCTTTACAATGCTAAAATGCTTCTTGTGAAATGTTTGTATAGTTTTATTGCAAGCCATCTGGCGAACGCAACTTCAAGATTATGCTTATTGTTTCTTAACTTTCTGGATACAAATATTTCGTGTATGTTGAATTAAGAAATGAGTTGATGCTTTTAAAGCAGTGTTTGGTAATTTTTCTGAAGAATGGAGTTACTGCATTTTCATTTGCTTTGAAGTGCTCTTGCGAATTAGAATACCTCGTGTAATGGTGATTATTTTCGAGTCAAATGTTGGATTCGGAAAACTGGCTAGATGGTGCAAAGAATTATACTGAGTTCAAGAATGAACATAGATCATGCCAGTACTTTAAATATTTGAATATAAAAGCAGCATAGAACGTTTAAGAATGAGTTGCAAGTTTGGCATGCAGTACTTTGCAATACAGTTGACAAATTTTTGAACTTTTTTTTTCGTACCAATCCGTCAAATGCCAAACACAGTATACGATATCAGAGTTCTCAAACAGTAATAAACAATTAGATAAACAACCCAAAGTAAAACATCAAAATGTATAAAATGCCCCTGTGATTCATCTTATGAAAGACCCACAGACAGACGGCAAATGTAAAAAACAGAGCAACTGTTAAACCATATGTATCTAAAACTTCCACTTGCATAGTACAAAATAATAGTTTAACATTAGGAAGTTGTGATAAAACATCTACCAACGAGCAAACAAGCTCAGAATTTAATAGCCTTCAGATGTGATTGAAGGCCTCAGTACTCTTCATGATATCATGAGAATTTGACTGATAAGTAAAGAAGAACAGGGACGCCACTATATAATAGAAGGAATGCACCATAGGGGAAGATGTACAGCCAACATTCCCCCTACTCAAAAGCATCATCATCATCATCGGGAAGTGGTTGACTGGCAGCTGCAAGAAGCTCGGCCTCGTGCCTGCAAAAATAAAAATCAACAGGAATCACGGTTAATACTTACAAAAGCATGTTCAGTGTGAAATCCTAAAATGTCAATTATAATCTGATCGATTTTAGTTAGGTTTACGAGCCACGTTTAAAATGAATGGGAAAACTATCTCCACTAACATAGGCCTTGATTTCATATATCATGTTTCTGTCATAGCCAGATATTACAGACATAAAGAACGCAAAAAGATTACACACATTGAAATTGCGGTTCTGAATCTATCAAAACACAGCCAGACATTACAGACATACAGAAGGCGAAAAGATTAAACAGATTGAAAATGATGTTCTGAATTTATCATCACAGTCCAAATAACTACAAAACCTGATAATGCTTTGCTAATTCGATTTTAGCAAAATACCCTACAAGTGTGTGAGCGTGTGAGCGAAATAGATAGGTTCTTACTGGTGCTGTGCAGCCAAATCGATTTGTACTTCTGGTGGAGCAAGAGCGGGAGATTCCACAAAGTGCAAGTTCGCATCCCTACAAAACCACAAAAACATTCACATTCAGCAACTCAAATTACAAGCAATGCAATTGACTCAGAAAATGGTGACTAAACCCATCCTTTTCAATTGTTTTTACAAGGCCAGTCACTGGTTTGTACTACTTACCCAGCAAGTTTCCTGGCAAGGTACAGGAAAGGCTTCTCAAAATTGTAGTTACTTTTTGCCGAGATTTCATAGTACTGCAAATTCTTTTTCCGGTGGAACGTAACTTGCTTTGCCTTCACCTGTCGATTCTTCACATCAACCTTGTTACCACAAAGCACAATTGGGATGTTCTCGCAGACCCTGCGGTAGGCAGTATACGTGATCCCAGTACCATGTCAATCTCTTAGAGAAATACACACAGAAATAAAGGAATAATAGAATCGATGAAGATCCATACCGGCAAAGATCCCGATGCCACGTTGGGACATTCTTGTAAGTCAATCGTGCCGTTACATCGAACATAATAATGGCACATTGTCCATGGATGCTGCACAAATTAAATTTCAGTGATATGCTTGATCAATTGGAAACAAGCCTATAATGTCTAACAAAAGCACATTGCCAGGGTTAGAATAAAGTGCATTATCAAACATGAAAATTTTGCCAGAGAAAATAATAAGCTAATTTTGCCAGAGAGGAGCTATAAAACTACTTAATTTTGAAATTGATAGTCATACAAATAATAGGAACTGCACTTACTAGTATCCATCCCTAAGGCCACCAAATTTCTCCTGACCAGCTGTGTCCCAGCAATAAAACCTGATCTTCCCACAGTTTGTGAAGAAATCCAGTGGATGTACTTCCACGCCGATGGTTGCTGTGTAACATATAGTTAGAAAAAATACTGTAGAAAAGTATGTAACAAAATTTGCATTATGGCAAAAGATTTAATCAGGCTCACGTTCATATTTCTTCTCAAATTCACCAGTGAGATGCCTCTTCACAAATGTAGTTTTCCCTGTAACACCAAAAGAAACTCCAATTCAGTGAAAACTCATTATAATACAAGATAAATGCATCAAACACCATTTGTTCTTCTTCATTTGCACATTCGATGTGTTAGATAGCACGAAACATAAGCTTCAAATTAGGATTTACGCAAACTTATATAGAGATAATTTCTAGCATACATCGGATATAGCTCTATAAAAATAGCTAAATTTGAACTTCAAATTAGAACAATAGTAGTTCAATTTAGTAAATTCTCGGCACATGGAGACAAAACCAGTATAGTCAATTCTCGAAACCTACACTTAAAATTCATTGGCTCGAGAAATACCCTTGTTTCCAACCCAATCCATGTAATTTCAAGTCCCCTCAAAACCCTAATCTCGAAATTTCATGATAGAGAAGTACTCACGATCCAAACACAGTTCAAAATATATGCGAAACACATTTAAAACATTAAACTAAAAAAGGGGAAAAATCATAGTTCGCCAAAATATCAATCGAACAAAAAACATGAATTCAAGATCAAAAACAATAATTTAAAATACTAAATTCTATAAATTTACCGGTGCCACCGTCGCCAACAAGTACGAGCTTGAAACTTGGGTAATCCACAGTCTGCTGATTTGGCAACGCCTAAAAAACAACAAAAACGCAAATCAATTAAATCTCATCAATTCAATTCCAAAGTTACATCATATACAATAATTTAAATTCGCCCAAAAGAAAAAGAAAAACTGAGTCTCACCATTTGTATATGCTGTCTTCTAGAAAGAGAAAAACTGAATGGAGGATCAAGAATCCGAGATAGATCAGAGACGTGAGATTTACGCTTATACGTGTAATGTTTGTATTATGTATATATAATAGGAAGAGTAGGGGGTTTTTTTCCAGGGGTTTTGCGATGTGCTTTGTCGCGTAGCGTTAATCCAACGCGTTCATATCAACCGTTGGATTGAAAGTTGAACAGGCCGGGCTGGGCTGGGCCGGGCTCTTATATAGGATTTTGGTTATAAATATATCACCCAATGACTCTGCCCCACGAGAAATGATAAAAGGAATCAAAATGGGGTCGAATAATCCTACACTTACAGAACTATTCACCTACAGAAAATTTACAGAAAGAATAGTTTTCAATAATAACTTTATATAAAAATTTGCAACCAAAGCCACTATAATTAAGTTGAAACCCCAAAGATTTATGGATATAGAATCCTTAATAAAATTAACTCCAAATGTCATACCAGATTTTATTGATCTAAAAATCTCAATAGATAATCAATTAAATTGTCAAATAGAAGATCTAAGAGAATTCTTTACAAATTACTTAGATCCAAAATTAAAATATAAAAATGTTTATATAGCTAAACAAGCAATTAGATTAGAAAAAGATATACAAAAAAGAGTTTTCGATTTAGAAAGAAGGATTGAGGAATTAGATATAATTATTGAAGAAAAAACTTTAACAAAAGATAGTCAATTTTATACATTTTATTGTAATCTTTTAAATATTTACAAATCTACTGGTTTGTNATTAGAAAAAGATATGCAAAAAAGAGTTTTCGATTTAGAGAGAAGGATTGAGGAATTAGATATAATTATTGAAGAAAAAACTTTAACAAAAGATAGTCAATTTTATACATTTTATAGTAATCTTTTAAATATTTACAAATCTACTGGTTTGTTAAAAACTCCAAAAAGATAAAAGAATTTTATTATCCGCTCGCGCTCACCCTGGTATAAATGGTATCAGAGCCTAGTTACGAACCTAAAATAAAAATGAATATAATAGACGAAGAAAATATAATTGAAGAATTTTTAAAAAGGGTTGAAAAACATAAAAAATCAAATTATCCTTATTTACCTAAGAATAGTAAAAATGAAAGCTTTGAGGATATACATAGAAAATTAGAAAAATTAGAATACAATA
>CAIGRN010062254.1:0-12213 GCA_903798345.1 Fraxinus anomala
ATTAATATAATATACTTTTAAAAAAATAAACAATAAATATTTAAATTTAATTATAAATTAGTCTATATAAAATTTTATAATTTAATTAAAAATAAATATTTTCCAGAAAAAATGAATGAAAAAAGAAAAAAAAAGGTTATTAGAATACGATTTAATTCTTTCATAAAACATATAAATAAATAATAAGGGGAGTGTATTCAATTAAGATTTTTAATGACTTTTTGGGATTTAAAAAGTTTAGGAGTATTCAATGTAGACTTTTGAAGACGCAATATGATGTATTCAATTAAAACTTTTATAAACTTTAAAAAATCTCTAAAAGTCACGATATATTTAATTAAAACTTTTTAAAGATCTCTATAAATTTTGGAATATTCAAATTTTTATAACTTTTAGGCACTTTTATAAAAGTCTTCAAGGTACTAATTTTTAAGCAGAAAGTACTAAAATAAATTCTTAAAAGAGAATAATTTGAAATAAGGGAACAGAATAATTTGAAATAAAAAAGAAAAAACGTCAATAATTCCAGCTAGATGGAATAATACGAGCAAATCCTCCCAATTTTTCCAAAATTTCACATCCATGAAAGCAATAATGTCATCAAAAATTAAAAAAATCTTGAATTTTCTAAAAAGTTTTCTAACATTAAAAAATTAATTAGAACAATTGGAGCAGTGGGATAGTAGACGTCCGCATACCATTGGTCTCATCAAAGAAAACAACCAAAAATTTCATGATCTCAAAAATAATTAACCAGTAATTAGAATTTAAATCATAATTGGAACTGTATGAATGCCTATAATTATAAAAATTAGCAATAAAAGTATCATAATTAGCACAAGATTGTAGCACGAGATACCTAAAGTTCCATATAATACCTATATCAATTGCAAACATTCTATCATTCAAGTTAAAAATATGCATTTAACTAAAAGTAAATTTAAAAAAAAAAAAAAAGCATCAAACATGAATTTAAACAAACTGTCACATGACGGAAAGGAAGTGCAGACATTATAATATCTAGAATAGGAAAACAGAGTGAGGCTAATAATACCTAATCCATATGTAGTATGTCACGCACGTGACATCACTTATAATTGTGAAACATTATGTACCTCTGACGACATCAGATTCCTCGTTAATTGTACAAACTTATTCCTCTAGGTGGTTGGGGGCAAGAAGCCAAGTCAATATTGAATTTTACAAAGAATAGTTTCTTCTCTTTTCCGCGAAATTGCACTCTAAAATGGTAATTGACATATATTGGTCGAGTCTTATTCGGTCCTTGTTTGATAATTTGAAAGTTGAAATTTGAATTAGAAAATTTTTTTCCAAATAATTCGACAATAATTGAATACTCTGACAAGACACATCGTCATGGATTCTTCAATTGCCCACCTATTGAGCAATGCTATGTGTATAAAATTGGGTTACAAAATGAGTGTGGCAAAATCTAGTCCAATGTTTTTGAAATC
This sequence comes from Fraxinus anomala, assembly GCA_903798345.1. NCBI lineage: Eukaryota > Viridiplantae > Streptophyta > Magnoliopsida > Lamiales > Oleaceae > Fraxinus > Fraxinus anomala. The sequence continues at coordinate 1,476 of CAIGRN010062254.1, forward strand.
AATGATTTTGATCTTATCTCACTTATTTTGTCAAATAATTTTATAACCCAATTTTTTACACGTAACATTACTCCCCACTATCCTAGTTGGTTGTGATGGGATTGGAGGAAAGATATTCACTTTTGACATAATTGCTTTGTGAAGAAATTATATTTAATTGCTTAAGGCCCCACAAATTGGTGAAAAAAAATCATTTTTTTTTCTTGTAAAAATCAGGATCGAATGGACACTTTAGTTTTACTTTGGTTACAGGTCAACTTTCGAAGACATATGTCGCCTATGCAATTATTGAAATAATGTGATTATCACTTTGTACCCATAGCATTACTTAGGAGGAAAGATATTCACTTTTGACATAATTGCTTTGTGAAAAAATTATATTTAATTGCTTAAGGCCCCACAAATTTGTGAAAATCATTTTTCTTGTAAAAATCACGATCAAACATAGGCTTAATTTTCTTGACCAACGGATACTTTAGTTTTACTTTGGTACCAGGTCAACTTTCGAAGACAGATATTTAGGATCTGTTTGGAGCGGATTAAAATTTGATTTTAATCTAAGTTAAAATTAAAGTCAAAATCAAATAATAAATATTACTCACATCTATCATGAATCTCACATCTTTTTAACCACACATTTCAAAAACTTTTATCACAATCCACTAAAAATCTAATTTTAATTCCAACCAAACACCCTCTTATATTAAAAATTGACCAATATTCTAAATGAATGAAATTGAAATCAAGTCATCCAAAGAAATATATCCTATTTGAAAATATATTAACGAAATCGAAGAAAGAACTAATAAGATGCTTCTCATAATTAAAAGATGCATGTACTGAAATGAGATGGCCCAAGTTTTTGGCTTTTTAAATTTTTTATAATCGATTTAGCGTAGATTATTATTTTGTCGTGCACGTTGAAAAATTTAAGAGCAAAATGAGTATTGTCCATAAGGTTTTGTTGGGTTAGTGTACAATCACTACAAAGTTAATAATTACTTTAATTATAGCCTCCTTTTGGAAGAGAATTTAGGTATGTTTGAGTCACATTATTTTGAAAGAATGTATTTTAGAATAATAGATTGATGGAGAATGTGTGGTTGATAAAGAAATAAAAGTTATTGAATGTGATGGAAAATATTATTTTGTTGAAGAATGTGTGGTTGAAAATGAGTAGAAGAATGAGAATGAAAAAATAATGTGGATCAAACATGATAAGTAAATACTAATGAATTTATTCTAGTGGTTAGGTGTGCATTTAAATATGTGATTGAAAATGAAATTTAAACTTTTATAAATTACATATACATATATATATATTGCCAAATGAAGGCTTACAATTCTATTGATGACATATAAGTGTGTTAATTTGGTCGAGTTGAGCCATTCGGCTAGTCTATTTTAGGGCTCGGCTTGACCCACTATGTGGTTCACGCTCGTCTTGGAGCAAGCCAAACGCAAGCCTACCCTCTTCAAAGAGGTTGGACTCGACTTGACCCACTAGATCGTCCCTTGATAGGATAGGTCGAGCATGCTCTCGAGCCTCTGGCAGCTCAATAATTTTTTCTATTTGTTCGGACATAAAATGTATTTTCACATGCTCACAAGTCATTTCACCCAAGCTAGTGAACGACTCCCAAGGATATTTTGCTATTCAATCTACAAGCACGAATTCAATCGATGAGCGAATCGCTTCATTTTTCCCAATACCCCCTCCTACATACCATGAATTAATATAGTCTATGCTATAGGTCGGACCATAAATATTAATTACTAGTCAACGCAACTTGTAGTAGGTCACTAGTAATTAAACTTTAATGATGTTTTTCTATATTCTTCCTCTACTAGGTTGTCCATATATAGGCATGTAGTTCAGTGGATTTAATGAACCCAAATTGACCTGTTCCTCCCCCATCCCACCTCCTTCTCACTAGACACATTACACACAAATATATACACCTATATATGGATGGAGAGAAAAAGAAGAGAAAAATGGATCATGAAGAAGATGATGAAGAGCAGAAGATGGAATTGTTCTTTGCTTTGCTCAAAAGCACACGAGAGGTACACGAAAAGTTAATGAAAGGAGAACACAAAGGCATACAAAAGGCAAATGAAGATAAACTGCCGCTGCCGCCTCCGGTGGTTTGGAATCCGTGTTTCCGACCAGAAGACTTCATTGAAGATGTAGTGCAGCTCAAGGCGGCGGGTTGTGGCAGTAGCACAAGTAGTCCTGTAATCCCACAAACAAGTTTGTCTGGAAGAGGTGATGAGGTGGAAAAAAATTTGATGGAGGAAGTGGAGCCACCGTCGGCGTCGGTGTCTGTGGCGGCGACGGGGACTTGTAACAGAGAAGATAAAGAGTCTGAAGATGTTGATAAAGGTGGGGACACAGGCTTGGACCTTAATCTTTCTTTGTAGGAGGAAGAATTGTGTTGTTAATTTGTTTTAGTCGTACTTTTGTGTGTAAAAATTATACCCATAAAATCTTGAAATATTATGCCATCGCTTGGTTTAACTGAAAAGCTTAATGAAAATTTAATTCAGATTTAACAAGTAATTTTAATAATAAATTTTCTTGATTCACAATTTTTATTAATTTTTTAATTATACATTTATTAAAATCTATTTTACTAAATTAGTTTATCTATTTTAATTCTATTAGTAAACAAACGGTGTAATACAATTTAAATAATTTACGACTATCCAACTCAAATTTTATTTGAATACGACATTGTCGTGCAGACCTCACATTTTGAATAATGCATAATCATTAGACTAGATCATTATTATCTCTACCAGACCCATTTCATTTATAAAAATTTAAAATTATGTTTCAAAAAACTCTTTAAATTAAGTGTAGTCTGATGAAATATTAAAAATTTACTCTTTAAATTTATAGATATTTTTTAAATTGTAAAATATGTTTTTTTTTTTTTTAAAAAAAAGAGAATTATCTGGTAAGATTTTGAATAATGCATCATCATTAGACTAGATCCTTATGATCTCTACATATAAAGAGCCATAAATACTCATTTGTATTAATACATAATTGAAAATATTCCTTTTTAGATTATATTTTAATTTTAAATAAAACGTAAACAAAATAAACACGACAGGTTGGATGAGCGCAATAATGATTGGGTTTGTGGGTCGGTCTAACTCTTAGACTTGGAAGACATTTCGAGCTAGCCTGGGACCATAAGTTTAGACGGGAAGGTTCAGCCATAAACGTGCTTGGATGAGGTCTGAGAGCAGACAGATTGGTCCTAGCCAACCTAACTATTTTGACACTTTTACTATCAATCATTTTGTAATTTTTAACTCTTGTTATTTCGGATTTTTAGCAAATTAATTGAGAGTTGGCAGTTGGGCTGACGAAGATCAAGAATTGAAAAAGGAAAAAGAATCGATCTTTATGTAGACGTAGACAATCTCTGCAGCGTAGACTGCGCCGGTGCAACAGTCTATGATAGGAGCAGACCCAAATTTGCACGGTTGTCTCATTGATTCGGGTTAATCCTTGGTAGGTCCTGATCCAGTTTGTGTGGACGAGTCGAATTTGAATAGATCATATTAGAATTATTATACAGCACTGTGATATAGTTCGATTATTGTTTGCATTGGTACTGTTGAATTATTGGAGATTTTTAGGCTGAAAATTTAAATTAAATTTTGGACTTGAGTCTAATTAATTTTTTATTATAATTATTGAGTCATTTTGGATACAAATAATTGTTAATTTATCGCACACGAAAGCTTTAAATTGTTACTTGAAATATTATCATTCTAGATATAATAATAGATAATTTTATTTGTGACATCGCTCATGGAACTATGAATAGGACGCATATCACCAGAAAATGATTTTTCATTAATTTATTTAATTACGATTAATTTTTTCTGAAAAAATCCGTAATAATTAAAATGTGGGTTAGTTTAATTCATGTGAACCATTGATAATTATTTTAAATTAAAACCCACCATTTGAAAATTTTGAGTGGAAAATGATGATAATTTTAGTAAAAACTTCTTGTCTCATTAAACTATCCATGAGTAAAGTAACACGATTGCCTCGTGTCGATAATGCAACATACTCCCAATAGGAAGGTCGCATAGTTCGGATTGCTTTATAGTAAAGTTGTCTAGATAAGTTGTAATTTGATATCATCATGTAGATGTCGAAATTATTTTCACGTACCTAGAGATCTAGACAAATTTTATACACTTCAATCGAGATCATTTATGAACCTGTTATAGAGGTCTATAATTTTGGTGACCGATAAAACGATGCTAGATTTATCCAAACATTTGTTATCTTTTATGCTTTGTTTAGTGGGAGGATCCCATTTTGATCAACTGACACAATGATCTTTTCTCAATAGATGGACATGTTAGATCATACGGATCAAGTAGTCACTGCTTTATGGATTTTCATTCGTTATTAAGTTATTCATATGCTATGTATGATATTGTGCTCAGAGCAAAGAAACTTGACTTTGTGCTTGAGGTGGAATGTCTTGAGAGAACAACCGAGACTACGGCAAGTCTAAAAGGATTGTGAAAGATAAGCGAGTAACTATAGACAATATAGCTCGCAGTTACTTTTTGACTTCAATCTCAAACATGTTATATCAAAAGCTTGAAAGTCAGAGTTCCTCAATGACAAAATATAGAGCCTTCAGCATATGTTTGGTCACCAAAGTAGGAGGGGGTTCACCAAGCCATTCGTACCTTATATAACATCTGCATGAAATCTAGAATTCGTTTGAAGGTTTATAGTTTGACTATGATTGCACATTTTTACGTGACAGAGTCAAGGTGCAACCATCGATTAGGAAAACTCGGATTAATATGATGTAGAATTCTTTATCTAATATAGTTTTACAGTTTACTATCACTTCCAAAAGATGAACATGCCATAAGCTGAGCCAATGACTGAGTCAAAATATATGGAAAGTGGTCTTAAGAGTAAAGGTAGCAATGCACATGCAGCAATTGGTAGTTCTTCTAATTCCAAACTGAAAGGGCAATTTGATAAGACGATGAAGAAAGCTAACAAGAAGCATGAGATTGACAAAAGATCCAAAGCATATGAAAAGTCGAAAGATAAGTGTTCCAATTGCAGTCGAAACTGAAAGACTGTTATACGTACAAACTAGAAAGAATAATACAAGTCAATTTTTCATAGCTAAGTATTGTTTAGCAGTTGATTCTACACATTCTTGGAATGTATCTTTGTTTTCAAGTTATCGGTGTGGATAATTGGTTCATAATTGTTTAAATCAACTTGTCACATGACTGACCTATACGCTAGATCAAACTTTGCACTTTTCTCCTACTCTTTGAACTCATACAAATTGGCAACACTTCCTACTGGTTTCTGTTTTTTCCTTCTGAACACAAGTGTTTATTCATAGGTCTTTTTATATATTATTTTTTGCTCTTCGTGCGAAACCCACTTGACTGTAACTCACTATTGGTCTTTTTCTGTTGCTATACAGAATTCTTGAATTTGAGGAACAAAGAGAAAGAATAAAATTTATGTTACAATTTTTCAAATGGTTACAACTTCCATGCCTGCATCACCTCATTTCGCTTTGAATTTTCGGTTTTGCGAATCAAAATCTTAATAATTTTATTTTTATTTTGGTATCAATGCTTTATAAAACGTTTCAAATCGGATCAAATGGTTATGAAGTTAAAGATAAAAACTAAAAGAATTTGTTCAACTTATATATACTTTATTGGAATACGATTAGCAGTAAAAGTTTGATAGTCCAAAAGATAGAAATTGTCCTACTTCCTCCTAGTTTTATAGTACTTTTTTAAAACTTGTGTGTTTCTACCTTAATTTAATGACAAGTATCTAGTAATAATTTCTACTCAATCAAATAACGCTGCCATAGATTTAAATAATCATATTGAATTTGAATAGAATTTCACATAATTCATAATATATTAATAGAAATTCTATTTTATAGATTTTAGTGAATTCATTGAAATTTAATGAATTTCTTCGATAAAACGATATAACTTCCTAATTAGCAAATAAAAATAAAATTACAATCTATAAAATCTAGCAAATAAATATTAGCGAATTAGAAACCAGTTCAATTTGAAAATAAAATCACTTTCGTGGTGTCAAAATTACGTACATAATATGCATGAAATATTTATGAACGGGGTTATGTTTATTTGGCAAATAGAGTTTCAAAGCAAAATGAACTAATTCATTTTTCATTCTTAGCTTCTCGAAATAATATTTCAAGATGAACTCAATTTCCCATTTCAATTTCTCTCCAACTTTTAATTTCGAAATAAGAATTGAAAACGAAATATATTATTGCTATTTATATGCGCAAACAGAATCTCGACCACCTTCCCTTCACGTAGGCGTTACCTACGCACTTAAACATCCCATTAGGAGGCAAATGCTACAGGTTGAGAAAAAAGTTTACGACTATTTGCACTCCGACAATCAAATCAATGGCCGGACGAAAGATAAATGAGTTTAAGAAACAAGAGAAGGGATTTGGCTAAAGTTAGCATGAATATACCTTTGTTGTGAACTCTCTCTCTCTCTCTCTCTCTCTCTCACACACACACACACATAGGCGACAAATGGACTAGTGGGTTAATGGACCGAGTTCAAGCCCAATATGAGGTTGCATAATTCAATAAGTCACATCCAATTGAATAATCGATGTAGAGTCGGCATATGTGGGACCTCTCTTCGTCATTTGCATGCCACATAATTTATAGATATAACAATAGTCTCCCAAGTTTGAGTCGTACATTCATGTGCAGGTTGAACATTGAAATACAAACTGTCAAGTATGCAAGGTTTTATAGATTGCCTTAAAAATATGAGCAAATCCAATAAATGAGAACTTACGAATTACTTTGAAAATATGCATAGATCCCAAATAAGCGAGAACTTATGAATTACCTTAAGAATATCACATATAATATGTCAAAATTTCGACATCATTTCCTCTATAATGTAGACTAAACCAACTTGTAATACAACACAATATCTCTGTTGCACATATATAAAATAAATGGAGGTTCATTTGACCCTTCCAAATACTAATGACGATAGCATGAACAATAGCAAATTAAACTTATCCAAGATAGAATATGCAGAGAGTCTATCATGCATTATAGTAGATGATATATTGTTTATAACGAAATAAAAGCTGTAATGAAAATAGTATCATGACATGCTAGTAATGATGTGATATGCGTACTTGACAACAATAATATCACATATGCTGAAAATAATTAATGTAATGATACTAGTACCACGATAGTTCCCCAAGTTCAAGTATGTATATTCATAGAATGCGTGGACTTTTTGGGTAAAGATGAGGCTCAAAATATAAGTAATTGTGATGAAGCTGATTCAAAGGTGAGACTCTGAATATAAGCAGCTATACTGATACTGATGAAGAGGCAGACTCTGAATATAAGAAGCTACGATAAGATGATGTAGAGATGATGCTTTAGATGTAAGCAACTATAATAAACTGATAAAGATGCGATACTCTAAATGTAAACAACTGTGATAAGTTGATGTGAAGATGATGCTTTGACGTAAACAGCTGTGATAAGTTGATGCAGAGATGATACTCTGGATGTAAGCAGTTGTGATAAGCTGATTCAGAGGCGATGCTTTGAACTATATATAAACATCAATACTGAGACTAATGTAGATGTAGACTCTAAACTGAATATAAATAGCTGTACTGATATTAATGTAGAGACCGACTCTGAACTGAATATAAACAACTATACTGATACTGATGCGAGGCTGGCTCTGAACTGAATATAAACAGTTGTACTGATGCTGATACAAATGCTGGGTCTGAATTGAATATAAATAGTTGCACTGATATTGATGCAGATGTAGACTCTGAACTAAATATATAAACAACTATATTGATATTGATGTAGAGGCTAATCCTGAACTTAATATAAATAGTCGCATTGATACTGATGTAGATGTTGTCTCTGAACTGAATATTAATAGTTGTACTAATACTAATACTGATGCAGATGCTGACTCTAAACTGAATATAAACAATTGTATTGATATTGATGTAGTGGTAGATTCTGAACTGAATATAAACAATTGTACTGATGTAGAGGTTGACTCTGAATTGAATAAGAATAGCTATATTGATACTGATATAGAGACTGACTCTAAATATATAAGCAATTGTGATAAGCTGAAGCAGAGCATTGTGAGCTCTCTGAAAATAAATACAGCTATGATATAGCTAATGAAGAGGCATGATGAGCTTTCTCTCGTAGTCTCGCATGACGAAGCATCTCGAAGATTGAAGAATAAACATCAAATGATGGCTCGTCTCGAACTATCGAAGACTTATAAGCGACTTCGAATAGATGAGGTCTTACAACTAGGTTCGGTGATAGTGAGAGACGAGAAATAAGTATCTAGCGAAGTCAAGGAATCTATTTTGTAAAGTGGGGGCATAAACATCCCACGAGTTGATGGATGAACATCTCGCGAATAGAGGAATAAATATCTCGCGAATAGCTCTCGAACTATTAGAGACTTAAAAGTGACATTGGATAGACGAGGTCTTACAACTAGACTCGACGATAATGAGATGCGAGTAATAAAAATCTCGCGAAGCTAGTAATAAGCATTTGGTGAGGTGATGAATAAACATCCTGCGAGGTGAGAAATAAACATCTCGTGTGGCGAGACATCTCGAAGATTTAAGAACAAACATCTCGTGTGGTGAGGCATCTCGAAGATGAAGCTAGAAAAGGCTCATTTTGCAAGGGAAAAAACGTTTGGCTAGGACCACAAAGATACTCATTTTTCAAGGAAAAATGTTCCGAGATTCCACCTCTTCCTTTATTCAAGGAACAAGGACTCCAAGATATAGCTTCTTCCTTTATTCAAGGAGTGATGACTCCAAGAGATTATGCTTCTAATAATAAGAAATCCATAAGCTAGGGCTCGCCTTTAATAATGGTAAATCTTACAGTTTGCCTTGAATAATAGATATGATGATCAAGAAGGTCTTTGAACAAGAGAAATCCAAGAAATACATTTTTTTGAACACTTGGAGTACATAATCGAGATTCTTAAGTCTCTCAGTAGCTTGTATCTGTGCCAAACTGTGGAATTATCGTGTTCCATTTTTAAAAATACAATGCAAGAATCACAAAACAATACCAGGACCATCTTTGCAGGAATTTGAGCAATTAGTAGCACATCAATTGGCCAAGCATTTGGTGTGCATATTGGGCTACTTGCTTTGCATTGTAAAAAATTTCAGCAATCTCTTAGTTCAGCTATTATTTACTATGGAAGAAGAGTAATCAATTTGTAGTTGAATAAGTTGGACGATCTGGAAAAAGATGAAATGGCAATCTCCACTGCCATCAACGTTCTTCTGTCCTCATGAAATGTGATTTAAAGAGCATATATAATGGAGAGTAGCTCGCAAAGCTTTATGAGAAACTACTGGCCCAATAAAAATATGTGAAGGGAAAATATTGCAGTGGCCTAGTAATAATAATCTTATAAAACAGGCCTTAGGAAAAGAATAATATTAGGCCCAATTTAATGTAGGCACATAATCAAATTATTTCAATCAAAAGTCCAACTTGACTATTTGACGTAAAAAATCTCTTTTATTTAGAATACCAAAAAGTGTATCTATAATTTGGAAACAGCTGAAATAGACAAGATAAAAGGGTTGAAATTGTATGTCACCATCAAATAGTTGTCTCGATCATATTAAATGCCGAACCAATGGACAAAAGCTAGAACTGTACACTGTTGTCCGACTCGTCCCATTAGCACCGACGGTTGTTTGAGCAGTGGTCATCGGAGTGAAATTTAACAAAGGCTTTGCTTGAAGCCGATAAGAACGAATTTATATTTCATAGATCGCTGCACATACCTTTGAGTTCCACCATGAAGATGTTCTTCAGAAAGTAACCCATCTCGTGGATTGAGGGTAATGAGGTTGCTTTCTGGGTACTTCTTTTTGCACTAAAGTAATGTTGTAGTAGGAGATGTAATACAAAGAATCAATCATTTATGTTGTGGTTCTATTTTGAAGGTTCCCCAATGGTGATCTCTTTTTTGGCAAATAGGTACATAATATTATATGTATATATATAATACTTTTTGGGGTGTCAATGTTTCATGTTTGGGTATATGAGATACTCAGGGGGCTTGATCTTTATCTCATTTGATTTACCTTTTTTTGTGTTTGAAAGGTTAGAACGGTTTTTCTAAATTTTTAGGAGGTTAGGAAAATTAATGAAATTTCTATTTAATGGCAACATATTTAATTCAATTATATTAGCTATTTAATAAATATGAGCTAATTGAGTAGATACCAATATTGTTATAATTAGGGGATTACGAAAATTTTAATTTAGCAATATATAAAGACCTTTTTTTATTATGGTCCCCGATATACCAAATTATACATAGTTTCTCTTCTTCCCATCTGGAAGAGAGACGACGATCACATTAAAGAAATAAGGTGATTTGGTTGAGGAAGGTCACAAACTACACCATTTCGTTCGTGTTCATCAGTACGTGATCGATTGTCGTAGTAATTCTGCAACAGTAAACAATCATTCATAATGGATCCAGGTATATAATCCGAATCCGTGGATCCTAATATTCTGGCATGATGTAGATCTTAGATTTTTGGTTATTTTAATCTAGAAT